>JAQIWR010000709.1:0-17844 GCA_034695945.1 Glomeris hexasticha
CTTTCTGGTTTTGGGCACTCAACCGTGCAACTAATTGCCTCCCCCTCCTGCCAATTAAAAGTACAAAAGAACGCTTTAGTAATTACACATGATAATTTGCATGAGCGTGGAACAGCTAGAGTATTCTGCCTATAATATTGAATTCACCCTATGGTATGGGGCCTGCATACGAGAGTATTTTTCTATATCTGACGTCACGTAACAATTTTAAGGAGGGTAAAATCAAGGAGTTATATACAGTTTATAACTCCTTGGTAAAATGACGGCAAACCACGTTTTACAGCGCCATCTCTGGAGCCGAAATCGAAATAAACTTGCCTGAAATGGTAGCTTCTCGCGGCCAGGATGACTTTATTATCGCGGGAACGCTCCTAATTCAACCTTGGATTCAACCAGGGAGATTCAACCAAGGATGATAACGATCCAACGATGGGGATTCAGCCGCAGCCAACCGTCACCTCGACCGTCACAAACGGTCGCGTCACTATGACAACGGCACGCAAACGGTGGCGTCACGTTGTCTACGTCACAATGTCGCAATCACTATTCAAGTTCAACGAAGAGTGGAGTGCATCTTGTGATCGTCACGCCTTCTACCCTACTTTTAATCGTGATCGGATCGGCAGGCAAATACAGACTTCTACTTAATCTCATCCACCATGAACATCAACTCAGTGAAAGGAATCGTTTTAGCTGCCATGTTCGTTATCACCTTCCTTCTGGGTGTTGCACCTCTCAAGGTGATGTCAGCAGCTAGAACTTCTCTGGAACCAAACAGGCGACGATTCATGCGCCACCTGGTGACGTTACTCAACTGCTTTGGAGGGGGAGCTTTCCTAGGGGCTTGCCTTCTGGACCTCTTCCCTGAAGTTCACGAAGGCCTTGCGACAATCTCAACCACTTTTCCACTTGCAGAATTCGTCACAGCAATGGGCCTTCTTCTTGTCTTTTGCACTGAACAGATTGTGCTTGCAATCCAAGAGAGCCATCCCCAAACCACAAGCCCTATTCCGGAAGAGACAAGTCCCTTGCTTTCAAACAGTTCCCATGAACACCATCCACGTACCAGGCCTTCGAGCGTAAGGGCCACAGTACTCCTACTGGCCCTTTCTATGCACTCTGTATTTGAAGGGCTTGCCTTGGGACTGCAGCCAGATATCGATGAACTGATCCAGATCTTCATCGCGGTCATCATTCATAAGAGTATCATCGCGTTCAGTCTCGGTTTGAACTTGGGACAGTCGGGTCTGTCCAAGAAAGCGATAGTTACTATGATTGCAGTTTTCTCACTCACTGCACCAATTGGAGGTGCCATTGGAATCGGAATGGACCTAACTTGGTCCAAGTCGAGTAACATGCAGCTTACAGCGGCACTTCTGCAAGGGATTGCGTGCGGAACCTTCCTCTACGTAACGTTCTTCGAAGTTCTTCCGCAAGAAGTTAACAGGCCGGGAAGAAGGCCCTTAAAGGCCCTTGCGGTTTTGGTGGGTTTTGCGGCAATCACGGGCGCGGTGTTTCTGGATCCGAAGAAAGACTCGTCGCAGAATGTTGGATCGGTGGTTCACGATCCAAATAACTCTTCGCAGATCGTTGGTTTGTAAGGTCCTATATGAAAATCAAGAATGCAAAATGTGCCTGCTTAAAAGACAATACTGATATTATACACAAGGAGATTTTGTTCATACCAAAATACGCGGTTGTGAAGTCAAGAAGTAAATATGTACAGATTATTGATGCTCAAGCCAAATGATAAACTGTCACAGTGTATGTTGTCCTATTTTGGTTAACATTTATCTTGGTTATAAAATAAATAAACAAGTATTGATATGAAAGTTGTTTTAGCATCCAACTGACCATACTTTTCCTTTTTTCAATTTACCAATATTATAATACTGACAATAATAATTATTAATTAATCTAATTTGTTTAATTCTAATCCAGGGTGTCTAATGAATTATAATTTCAAAATTCCAGTACATATGTATTTATTCTGGAAATATTTCCAGGATAATGAAGGGCATTTACTCTTTTTTTTCCGAAACAAAAAAATACTAACTTAACTGATACAATTACATAGTTATTAAGACGAAAATTCAAAATGTCTAACAAATTCATAAATTTCCCAGGATTTAATCAATAATTCCAGTATAAAGTTGGCTCCACTTACATCGAATTCGCTTATAACGAACTCCGCTGATATCGAACTAACTGGCTTGCGTTTTCGACTTCGTTATAACCGCAGAGTTGACTGTATTTCCATTATTTCAAGAGTAATATCAAAATTCCCGTGTATAGTTCTGGGAATACCAGATTTTCCATTTCAGTAGACATCCTGTAATCAAGCCGTATGTACAACATCAGACAATTCATGAATAACTACTAATCAGTTGTATTGTTAAGTATCAGCCTTCACTTTGAGAACAAGAACATTGTCCTCATCAAACCAACAAGTAACACGTACACCATCCACATGAAAATAATACAGGTCTTCTGGTCTGGATTGCCGTCTGTGCAACGTACGTGGGTCTTCGGCAAGGACCGCAGACAATGCATCTCGGGCCTCAATGGCATTTGGAAACCTTTTCAGTTGAAATCCCTCAGCCACAATGGTATTCAGCTGTGCCAAGGCTGTTGAAGTGAAATTTACCGAAAGCCGTTGCAATGTTGTCTGCTTTATCCATTCCGGCACTTGCACATGATCAGAATTCATCAGGTTAAGTTGGAGGGGACAATCGTAGGTTGGTATGTAAGGCTTGATGTCCAAGATTGGGGTTCCATCTACTGCATCTACTCCTTGTAGATGCAAGGTATCACCTGGATATTAACACATAATAAGTTATTGAACATTGATACAGTAACTTCGGTATTTAACCAGGTGCTACCTTTGATGCAGACAATAGTTGCAAGAGTTAAACCAATTGGATTCGGTCTGTGTGGTGACCTGGTTCCAAATACACCAACTTTGCTACCATCAAGTCTTGGTGGACTCACTTTGGCCTTGCAATCGTTATCCGTAGAACGATTTTCGTTGCGGTGAAATAAATAAAGCAACCTTATGTGTATGACAAATGAGAAATCAGGGTGAAAATGGCATAACTGAATTATAGTCGAACCTCAATAACTGAAAGTCGAAGAGAAATGGGAAAAACTTTCAGTTATAGAAACATTTTAACATGGGAAGAATAGGGATTTTGGCCGGGAACAAAATAATATGTTCATTTATAGAAAACTTCAGTTATGGAAGTTTGACTGTGTATTTTTGAGGTATTACATGATCTCACCAAACATGGGAAAATTGTTCTAAACCTTCCAAAGCATGAGCAGGGTTTGTGAATACATCTTTGGAAATGGTGAGTTCAGCCGCAGTGGTGGCGCAGAGGGTTCCTTGTCGAGGAGTTCCACTTTTACTTGGGAAAGCACTTCGAATGTAGCCTATTGGTTGCCATGGTTCTGTTAAATTATCAATTTAAAAACATAATTACATGGTATACACCGTAACTGCATGTAATCGATTAATTACAATACGGGATAATTTTAAAAAATATAAGAACAAAAGGAAAATATAAATGCACGTACGTTACCTGGCCAATTTTTTTTATCAAACTTATCAATTTAGCACAACATTATTTTATTTGGTAATGTTCAAGTGAATAACCAAGGCTACTAGCGTTTAAAAACGTTCGACGTACTCGAATGCAAGTTTGAAATTGGCGCCATTGCCCAGTGTGACGTGACCTACGTTGAATATCCCAACTATGTCATAAAAATGTTCTCAAAATACTGTTCGCTTTACCACGTGAACCTTTTGGCTTTCCTGTTGCGTCGCCATGTAATACTACAGCTGTGTTTGAATTTATCGAGCCGATGTTGGAAATTTCAATCGACAATCGATTAACGTCTTTTTCATACCGGAACTTCATGTCGCGAATTTGCTTCCTTTACATGTACAAATACCATGAGTGAAAATGTTAAATAAAGATATCTGCACTATAGAATTAGAAATAGCTTTACCTGAGATTATTTAATTCAGTCCTCGCGACCGCTATTTGCTGCAGAAGTCGTGTAATTAAATCGTTTTCCATTGCGCCAACGATCGTCTTGCGTCAAAATTGGTCAAAACAAACGAAACCAATACACACTGCGCCATCTAGCGGGCAGGGCATGGCCAACATCATACAAACTTTTCCCGCCAAAATTTGAACTAAAACATGTTTTTCATCGGATTTTAGACGATATTTTTAACAAATGAAATTTTGCAGCGAATATTATAATCATTTAATCACATGTATTTAAATTCATGTAACAAATGTACCATTTAAAGTATTTTCTTGTATTTCAAACGCAAAATTGAATTTATATCAATTTCATAACTTTTTTGAGTTAGATCGAAAGACAAACTCCCCGAATTTCTTCAAGTTTTTCAGTTTCAAGACTCAAAATTGTAGTTATCAAACATGAATCCGGTAATAATTTCACAGTTACATGTTGTTGACTACATTGTTGATTGAAATTAAGACACATGTCGCAGCTTCCTATTGATATTTTATTTTGTCCAATTAACAAGTGGGCATGATTTCTTGCTGACACGCGATTGCTATTGTTTTGTTTTGGCTCGGTATAAAAACTACATAAAACACTACAGGCAAGCTTCGCCACGTCACTCACTACATTATTTTCCAATGACCAACATGGACACAAGCGTGCGCATTAGTTTCGTATGGCACCTTCCCATCGCCGAGTAAATAAAGCCGTTACCGAGCGTGCAAATTACATACATACATAAAAGTTCCAACAGAGTGAAAAATCTTGCAATATTCCCACATGGTTTTGTGTTTAAACACAGCATGCACGCAACCAGATTTCCAAGTTATTACGGAGAACCTTCATTTGCACCTTGGCGCGAACCGCAACACATCGATCCGAGTGCTCGGACGAATCCAGGGATAAATGTAGTTCCTCCATCATCGTTTACCCAGTGAATTTCAGATGCCCCATCAATTATAATCATTCACAACTATCTAGATGATCTACATATTGCCTAGAATCTCTTTTCCAAAGGCTCGTCCGATCGTATAGCTTTAACCGAAAGCCCACGCAGCAGTTTTCATCACACCCACAACGTTTGTGTAGAAATTTGTTATCCCAGGTTTGGATCCACTTTTCCCCAATTCGTAGTATCCAAATCAAAAAACATAATTCAACAGAAGCCCGCAATAATATTAATAATAATAATAATTTGTTTCTCCTCCGGTTTCCGTAATGTGTTCGTACGCGCAGTAACCAATAATGTGAAGAAAGAGTTGATATACCAGCAAATATAAGTTGTGAGAGTTACGAGCAATGTGTTTGGTTGGAAGCACAAAGGCGATTGATTGTAAAGGACAGAAAAAGACGGAAAGAAAGAATTTGTGGGGAAAGGATATTTTGGGTTGGCAGGAAATTTTTTTGCTGTGGCACTTTTAATAACCAGACAGCTCAGCAAACGTGAGGTCCAGTTCGTCTGAGATAGCCTTGTACTTCTCCTTCTCATGGACCAGTTCATCTGCAAATAAATAATACATTGTACTTTGGTAAATATGTCGAACAATTAAGAACCAATTTAAGGTATTTTGCATGTGTCAATAAATTGCGTGCTGCGTGTAGAAAACCCTGTTGGGAAAATACTAGTCTTTGTGCTGTATGAAATTAGAATTCAACACAAAACTATCATTCTGTTATTTTAATTACATTTAAGTTTCACACTGGAAAAGGATTAAATGAATTTTCAGGGTTTGAACAGGTCCTTACAAGTCCATTATATAGTTTTTACTTTTTACAAAAACAAATAAATGAAATATTAATATAGAAATTACACTGAAAGCTAAAAATCACTGTTTTGCATAAATATAAATGATATATAGATAAAATATAAAACTGAAATTAGTCTTTCTCACTATTGGCCGATTCCACTTGCAAATCAGCCACGCCTACTAAATGCTTTAGTGAAAAAGACGTGTGTAATTTCATAGTTTCTTATTTAACTGATATTAACATTACATTTAGATTGCATTGTTTTGTGTATTTAAAGGGTTGTAATTTCAGTGCTTACAAAGTCATTAGAAAGTTACTTTTTAGGGGTGTTGTCAATGTAATAGTACAAACCCTGAATCATACCTGATGCACAACTTTTTAAAATTATTTAACTATTTCAATGACAGATAAACTAGACAGGTAAACATTGACCGTTACTGAATAGATTAGAAAATGTTTTCTTCGTATGACGCATCTCTACTTAAAAATAGTAAACAAACACACAGGTTAGTCCCTTTTCCAGCATGAAACTGTCAAATGTTAATTTAATTAACATGGAAACAAGTGCAGGAAAATAATTAACACCAATCGAATCATTCCACACAAATGTCTAAAATAATTCAAACAAGGCAGCACACTGGCAAACTTTACCAACTGAATAAATTACAAGTGAGGGAAGGAAAAAATATCAAGCAGAACGTTAATAATATTGAACATGCAATATGGGATTGGAAACTAAGTTTGGAGGCAATGGTTTGGGGGTTCAAACCTGAACCTGGGATGGTGGTTGCTGGCATGCAATGCTTTGAGGGTGTCATTCACATGGACTGAATGTCCTGTAACGTTGCTTCAACTTCTTCAGTCAGCATCTTGTTACGTTCCTTTTCACCCAGCAAATCATCTGCAACACATTTCACTCCGCTACAACACACAAACTCTACCACACTTATTTCCTAAAATGCAGACTTCCCATCCATTGGACCAGATTTTCTCATTTCACCACCATCTTTCAATGATGCGCAAAATAATCACAACCAACCAACAACACCCAGTAAACATATTAACTAAGTTAATTACACTCAGTGCTGGTGCAAAAACATATAAAACAATCTGTTTGCTTGTAAGTAAGTACGTAAGTAAATAAATTGGGAATGAATGAACATGCGGAATACGCGCGTACCTTCAAGTCTGTCCACCTCTTTCTGCAGTTTCTGTACAGATCTTTCAGCAAATTCAGCACGGGCTTCAGCCTAGTAAATAAAACAAATACAATTGTTATTTATGTAGCTTCATTTTAGATTTAGCTATACTAAATTAATTACCTCCTTGAGCCTTTGGCTAAGAGTTCGGATTTGTTCTTCGTAGCCTTCCTCTCTTTGCGTTGCCTAATGTACAAAAAATACATTCAGTTATTATTCAGTTGAAATAAAGACAGTTGCAGTTTATAATACCTTTTCTTCTGACACTTCAAGAGATTTCAAATTGTTTCCAACGACACGGAGTTCCTCTTCCAGTTCAACGATTTTCCTATCGTGATAAAAACCGTATTAAAATTCACGTATATACGTACGTAGCGTGCGGAAAGTGCTGTTAAAATGTTTGGAAACACTGAAAAGCTGTCTGTCACACGAGTTTCATCTTTTCTTATTCAGTATTTATTCCCATGCATACGCACGCGTTATATGGGAACTTACGTTTCGCCATGTTCAGCTCGTTCCTCGGCTTTTTCCAAGTCATTCTCCAACAACACTAACTTTCGAGCCACCTGGCAGAGTGACATCCACATGCAGAGGAATAAGAGAGCATGCGTAATCAGATTTCCATGCAATGCCAAAAATTCACACACTTCTTAATATACTACTAATTCTCATTTCTACTTTAAACGTGAATGAAGACCGTCCGCTGCGGTTCCCTACTTTCGTCGCCACGCTCTAAGGTTGCTAAACGCGTTAATAAGGCACACGTTTCATTGCAACTTGCAAAATTATCACACAAATTCTTTAGTTGAAAACCACACAAAATCACTTACGTACTAGTATTATTACAATAGGAATGGACCACAGGCAGGCAGGACCCAAAAACTTACGTTTCACCAGTCTCGGCACGTTCCTCAGCACGTTCCAGGTCAGATTCAACCATCGCCAACTTACGGGCCACCTATCCAACAACACCCAATTTTGACAAAACACTTTGGAAACTGGATATAAAATTATAGACACAAACACACTTATTATGTAAATACACTAATATATTAAAAACGTGTTAGTCATTCTTCAGGTTACTATACCAAGACAGGATCTAGGGAATTCTGCAATCCTAAAGATAAAACTGAGGAAATCTGTGTTAATTTCAACCACTCAACATGACAATATGTTAATACAATTCATTTCACAGCAACATTTTGTATATAGTAAAAACTCCCATTATTATACAGGGCAGGCCAGAATGAACGCAACATTCAATTAAATGAACTGAATAATTTCAAAAAAATTAAATTCTATTACTACAGTTTTTAATTAATCTTATTTGGTTATCCTTCAATCCAAAATTTTGCAACATTTCCTCTTCCTCCTATTTTTGGTGTCAAACTTGACTCACATATGTGTGATAAGTAACTTTTTAAAGTTTTCTCTCCAGTTCAATTTCCTTATAAGAGCACAATCACCACGCAAGAAATCCAATGCAAACACAAACAAAGGTGCTTCAATAGGAAGTAGTAAGATTTATCAGGCAAACATCCCTACTTCTAAACTGATATTACACAGTTTATCAGAATGACTTCATGAATTGAATGCAGGCCAATTTTAACAGTTACGTGCCACACTGTTGCATGACTGCAAATTTTATTTGTATTTCATTTGCACCAATGTAAAATGGAAATCATGTTCCCATTTCATATCATTATCTCCTCTGTACTGAATTTCAATTGAATTTTCTGGTATTTTTAAGAAATTCAACGTCTGTTATCATTCAGTCAAGTACTCTGATATTAAATATCTCATCTTGACTTTATCGCAATTTAAAACTTGTTACTGAATACTCAAATTCGTAAAATGTTGATAACTGCATTGGTGCAAAAGTTTGCTGCATTATAAATCTTATTCAGGGTTGCAAATGTTTTTTATATATTTATATTCCTTAACTCCTCCACCAATTGCAACCGTTATATTGTACATACTAGTACTTTTTAGCATATTTTATTGTAGCACTCTACCTTGTTTGAGCTAATTTAGATTTCCACATTTCATTCCGGCCCGCTCCGCATTTTAAGTTTGCGACAAACCACTCTTTAAATGCATCTTAATTGACCAAAATTTAATTTCATATCAAATTCAAAAGCCACACAATAAGTCTGAAACAGATATACACAAAACAACTGTAAGTATGTGTAAAAAAACAACAAAGAAAACAATGGGGTAAAATATATATGAATTAGTAATTATTAGTGAATGGTGTGGTCACACGAGTTAACCATGCCGGTTGAACTGCAAACTAAGGGTAATGAAATATTGCAGTTATTAGTTGTTTCTTCTGTTGGAGGGACATTCAACGCCATGCACACAGGTACGTGGCGCTGCGTCACCTCATCGTATTTCCTATCGGCTTCTTCCGCCATGAAACGGGCCTCCTTCAGCTGGTTCTCCAGTGAGTCCATACGTTCCTCATCACCCAGGCTCCTGTTTTCAAGCACCTTGCGCATACTACAAAAACAAGATGGCCACACAAGAACCAAATCATCAGTTAGTATCGTTCGTACAATGGGCCCTGTCCTCCTGTGGCGCGTATACAACTTTTTCGCATGTTCCACCTCCACCGAGACCAGGAGTAAACCCAGTTAACCATCATGTAAAAACTATCCTAACATTAAGCCGGTTAACTGGGTTATCTCATAGTCTACCAGACCAGTAACCTAGCAAGGGTAACCTAAGGCTCACCTCAGCCTTCGAATCAACCGCAACCTACCTCTTCGTATTTTTTGTCGGCTTCTTCTGCTATTAGCTTAGCCTGAGCGAGTTGAGCTTCTAACATTCCTACCCGATCGTCCTCCATATTAGTCCGATTTTCTAGGGCTTTCCTTATACTGTTAATAACCGGATCGAGTGATTTTTACTTCTGCGCTTCATCATCAAAGTGAAATGAAATCCGCAAAGGAAGAAATGTCCAATGCAGTAGAAGAGAAGAGAGGGAAAAAAATAGCAACTGGCCACTAATTGAAATCCAAATTTCACACTTTGATTCAGATTTATACAACAAAAAACTTTTGTTAATTTTGAATTCCACTGTCAGTATTTTTATCAAAAAAGTGTCACCTGTTCACTCACAAATGTACTCAAATGGAGGAGTATCAGCCAATTATTCAAGGAAAAAGTAAGAAACACAATTCTAACTCAATACATTAAGTTGTACCCAAATTATAACTCGATCTCAATTAATGACCTAATCATCCAATGCATTTCACATTTGTGCTACTAAAAAGATGTATTATATGTGTATTTGCTATTCCAAAATAAGTTCTGTGTTTAAACTGTACACACTTTATGCCGAATAATTTTCTTACCAAATATTTTCAGCGCAAAGATTGCCCATTATATTTTCTGAACAAAATTGTGTGCATAATTATTTTAAACAAAGTGTTGTATTTAGTCGAGATTCACAAGATTCAATAAAATTATTCTGGAAATATTTTACATTACCTGTAAATTAAAAGTAAATTATGAAACAATTAGAAACAGTTAATGTGAAAATTAGAATTTTGCTACAACTTCCATTGTTTATGGCGTTCATCTTGATCTGACATTATTATATTTATGCAAATTCATATTATGCAGAATGATTTAATTCCATTTCCTGTGTTACCATAATCAATGGGCCATAATGCTGGTATATGGCAGAAGAACTTCTCGGCTGCCTTGTGGAATTAAATAATTCTGCATAAATTAATAAATTAGCCGAGGGTTTAGCAACATAATGTGCAATGGTCATTAAATTTTGAAACAGATCACGTACTGCATAAATGTTATACGAATTCGTACCGTTCACTTTCGTCGGCAGCATGGGAAGCTTCTTCGAGTTTTGCTGTGGCCACCTTCAAACGCTCCTCTGAGCGCTCCAGGTCATCTTCCAGCAACTGGATGCGTCTGTTGAGGGCAGCCACTTCACTTTCAGCCTGTAATTTACCATCAATGCATTTCAATCCACTACTCCTCAAACCACCACAACCAACCACCACCAATGTCCACTTTATTCACATAAATTTTAACAAAAAATTTCTGTTTTTCAACTTTGTCCAGTGTAATAACAAGTTATGAGTTGTTTCAATTTCTGCATGTATTTGTGTCTGTATTTTTATTAAACAAACATGGTGGCATTAGTTCCATGGTAATAAGAATGAACTCATGCCACACCCATTTAATCCTCCATTTTGTTCCTTTCAAAACCAACTTTCATGGCCTAAAAATTTAAAGTATTTAGAGAATAATTTAAAGTTAAATTCTCCATAGCATTAGTGAATTGGCAAACCCGTTTTTCCAGGTATAAGAACTACTTTATGGCACACCCAATGGTGGAAAATATGACTTTTTCACTTGTAACTTCTTGGTAACTTATAATATTCATGAAAATTCTTCTTCTTTATCATTTTGTGATACAACTACAAGACAATCACTATCTTTTATAGTTGTAGGAACTCATAACAAATCCATCAATATAACATCATTTTTGATGGCCATGAATCGAAATATCTCACAGTACACTTTTCACAAATCTTTCTTATTTTTTTTACACATTTCTTTGCAAATAATTTCACGTGGCAAAATAAAGATTGTTCCATGCCATCTAATATTTTTCAATACCAAAACACCAGTACTAATAATTTAAAAACCAAAAAACAGAAACCATACGATTCATTGCAATTCCCATTTTTGTAATTCCCATCTAACATTACATTTTGCACTATTTTTGCTTCTACCTTTCTACACGAAGCAACACCATTGCTTTTATTCAACCCAGTTGCTTCAAAAAGAGGCAATAATATAATAAATAAAAAAATCATCCAACAAAGCCAGCCAACACCATAAACTGGTTTGCTGAACTACAAATCTCTGGTCTGTTGACCTGTCTCTTTTATTATAATAAGCAACTTTACCTACGTCCTTGGATGGCGTTTTGGTTCCTTTATAAATAAAAAACCAGTGCAAATACCTTGAGGTATACATGTAATGTGCATGCATTGCACAATGCAAATTAACAAGTCCATGGACAAAATTTACAAAATGTTGCAACAAACAACACACATAGTTTTTGGCTCGGTTTTAGCCAATGAGTCACAGTTGTGATGGTAAGGAGGCCAAAGGGAAACACATTCCCTTTTATGGATCTCCTAGTGAAGCTTTGCCCTAAAATTAATGCTCCCTTTCATTCCTCATAACACACTGCAACATTATAACCAATAAAACAGCCAAAAAAACGGCTAAAATCCACACAAAAGTAAACTTTGTTCCCTTATACACCCTATAGACAATGCAGTTACTATTCATATGTCGAATTGTCGATTATCACGCCGGTCGATGACGAATACCCCAAATTGCGATTAGTACTACATTTCATGTGGATTTTTCGGGGATGCGCAACAACGACCCGATAATATGCAGAACCGCGCCCATCAACGAAATATCGATTATTTCTCCACTTCGATGTTCTAAATCTATTATTTCCCGTGTTACTAGCGTTTCTTCGACTCCGTTAACGAATTGGCTGGTTATTTTTTGACTATTCAACCAGCGATTTGTGAAAAATAAACGCTTACTTCTTCTCGACGAAGCAGTTCCATTTGAAGTTTACGCTGCGCTTCTTCGGCATCCTCACGATATTTCTCCATTTCTTCTTTCGTTTGCCTCATTTTCTTTTTCAACACGTCCAATAACGTTCCTTGTTGAATGGAAGTCATGTTTGCACGGTAAATTGTGACCGAAAACTAACGACTCGAACGCAAATCCAGCCGCGACTACTTGCTCCAAAATGGACGCGAAACAGTTCGAAACACACACACACACACACTTGACCGAATCACCCACCACACGGACAACGACAAACGTATCACTCCGCAACGCACCCATTATTTTTTACGACCACTTGTTGGCTGGCTGTACGAGATTCGGTATCCATCCGCGCGACAGAGGGGCGTAATTACACGGCATCAACCAATCAAAATACTGTCACGCCCAATTATAATAAAGCTATGAAACCATAGCGGCGCAGTGCTGCCATCTAGACGCTAGCGTCTAAACTCACATGGAATTCCGTGCATTTTAATAGGGGACATGGAAAACTTATGTGATATAATGATCACAGTTTTTTATAGAAGCCGTCCTTGACTTGATGCATGATGTAACACTATCGGGTGGATAATAATTAATATAAATAATGATATGTCAAACCTGGGTTTGGAAATGCATGGTGCAGATTGTTTTAGAGTTTATAGGGAAATAAGAAATATTTATATGAATTTTGTCACAAATTTCAAACTACATAAATCTATTGCAAAAGTATTAATAAAAATGTGATAAAATGGTGTTTAATTTTAACAATATCATAAAGTAATTCCAAATATACTCCTGTACTTATAGGAAAATAATTTAAATAGGGTTATATCTGCATACCAAATCTCATGTATTTTTTCATGTGTGTTATGATTTACCCCTTAGCAAAATCATATATGTGATACCATGGTGATACTAAACATCAGACAAATAGTGTCCAGTAACTGTCCAACAAGTCCAGGGGTTATTAACCTATGGAAATACTCAAACTGGGCTATAATATTGATTAGCCAATGACGTCTAAGATAAATACTACAGGGTGGCCAGTATATTAAAGTATACTGGACATTTTTAACTAAATTCCCAGATGTTCTTGGTAGTTATCCTGTAGCATATATACCGGAAGTGTACATTGTACTTGTGGATCATGAGGCTATAAATATAATGTAGCAACTGAGATATGCGATGACTCAAAGTTAATTATATTAACCAGATGTTTTTTCTTCAAAATAGATATAATTTCCTTCACATATTTCTTGAAAACTTTACCATAGCAAATAAACTCGTACTTTTTAAAACAATTACTTTTCAAGATTTATATGCATTGTAAACTAGTTTATAATAGTTAATAAATAAGATGATTCTAAATCGTTCGACCCGCAGATGAAGTTGATAAGCCTAACTTTCGGACTTTGTATATGTTGGGAGTAAAAAGTTTTAGGCCTAACTTGTTCTTTTTTGTTTTAGGAACGCGTACGAACCCTTTTGAGCTGTACGTTCATGATGTTATGCAGTTCGTTGGCGATGACGCTGAATTTCATCATTGTATTCGAACTGAACATGGAAGAGCCGAAAGCCAAACCCGGGTAATCTGCACATCGATTTTTGCGTTTGTGTCTTTCCGCCAAAACTTCGGTTCGCACACTTTGACATCGAAGTTTCGACCATTCCTGCAATTCCGCATCGTCATCGGCCTCGAAATTCGCATTCTCGTCTTCGTAATCTCCATCGGGTTCGGGACGTCGTTCGTCCAAATCTGCACCAGCACCACCGGCCATCGCAAACTTTTTCATCTCCCCGGCCGGCCCCCACAATCCCCCTTCGAGCAAAGTTATACCCCTAGTTGCCGCGTTTGGCCGACGGTGGCGCTGCGCGCCACGGATCCGATCCGCATTCCAAACGCCAGCCTCCATACCATTTTTGGATCGGTGGAATGGCGGTTCTTTTTTAAGCATCCCTCAGCAGAATATAAGGTTACACACGGGGCCAAAGAGACTAAAACCAGGGGTGTTATTCGTATCACGTTTACATTTTTAAAAAATCCTTCTCTTCCCCCCATCTCCCAAAATACTTTTATCCAAGAATCCGCATCAGTGTGAAAATATTCAAAAAAAGCGCAAAATCCAACACAAAAAATAATATTTTCCAAGTCACAATTCATGAAACCGGCAATAACAACTGCAAAGGAAGGGTGGAATTTGCATATTTTACTTGCTGCTATGCTCAAAAGTTTGGCATTAAACCTCAGTGAACTTTCTTAGTACATATTTTAATTTCAAAGTTTTGCTTATTTTTAAAAGTGCATTTTATTAATAAATACTTTTGTTCTATCTATTTTGCAGATTATTTTTTATTTGATAAAGTTATTTTTGACAAATAATTTTATACACATACTGTACATTAATACATTAATTTCAGCAAACAATTTTGTATGAATGCATTTCAGTACCTATTTACTGTGTTTATTTTGTTTAAAATGGATTATTTTTCTTGTTTCAAAACGTATTATTGCATAAATAATAATATTTTGCGCACATGTACATGTAGAAAAGTGTGTATTTTTGTCAAATGTTTCACATTTTTTACCATTTTTCCTTGTTGTAACAGTGAATAAAGTTGAACATAGTGGTCATACACATGTGGTACGTACACAAATACATGATAATTCAATTTTCGATTATAAGAAGACAGATAATAATTATTAAATTTTTTAAAAATGAACTTACATTTTGCAGGGCTTTGTCTTTCTCTTCGAGTTTGGAATTGGCCTGGCCCAAAAGTTCCTGAGCTTGATCCAAATCGTTTTCAACCTGCTGGATTTTTTTCTGCAATGCTCGGACTTCTTCCTCTGCCTGAAATCACCAATACATAAATTAATCATTGATTTTCCCGTACCAATCATCGATTTCAAATGAAATGAACACTATTTTTATTGAACTTTGGAAAGTTTGTTTGATGCTTAGCAGTGAAGCGCCCCCATTGACAAAATTGGGAAGCTCAGCGGGGGAAACAACTTTAAGGGGTTGCATTTATAACTTTTTTTAAATCGAATTTACACACCTTTTCGGCGCGAAGATTGGCATCCTTGGCCTGTTGTTCGGCCAAATCAGCCCTGTCCATCGCATTGTCCTTCTCCAACTTCATCGCCTGCATTTTCTTCTTGATGGCATCCATTGCTAAAGTTGATTATTTTCTTCGAAGAGAGCAAAGATAAGAATCGGTCGGTTTCGGGGTTTGTCGAAAAAGCCGGAATGGAGACAGAAGGAGCTTGGAGAAGTTGAGAACGTGACCTGCGCCCGTTAATCCCAACAGCTGCCGACTGACTGCCTCTAGTACTTCTCTGCACTCTTCCTTTCTCGGTTTCCCGGCTCAAAGAAAAGTCCCCATCCGTAGCTTCACATGCAATGCAGCTAAGCCCCTCCCACTACTCCAAACTCGCGCCCAATCAAGATTCCATTTTCATCCATGCAGCCTCAACGCAACTCTCAAAAAACGCGAGGCAAACTAATCCGTTAGAGGGCGCAGCAAGACACAGCTGCAGTATTTATTCCATAGAGTTTCATCAATCACATTTTTCTTGTCCATTTATTCATGCAACACTGTTTATTCAAAGAGCTGTATATGAGTAGTACCAAGAGTGGTAGTACCAATTAAGAGTGTATGAAATGACCCATATTTATCCACTCTTGGTAGAACGGCAGTACTTGTAGTACCAATGGTAGTTAGTATATGCTTTGGTTTATTAGTGATCCATACAGCGCCCTCTTACGGATTAGTTCACGTCTTTCATCTTGTGAAAGTATTGAGAAATGATAAATAAACGAATGTTTAATTCATGATACTGTAGTTTATTAGCAATTAAATGAAAATTGTGCAAAAATTGACGTGGCTATAAACCCTGTTCCACTCCATCTCGACCTGGAGTGGATCCTGCATTTTGATTGGATGGGAGAATGCCGACCACATTATTCTTTACAAAAAATACTGCAATTTGTTCCATAAACCTGCACTTTTCATTCATAAAAAATACACAATACACCATCAGCTGAACAGCCATAAAGCGCGCAAATAAAGCGATTCTATTGACATGCAGAACGGCCGATCAATGACCATGGGACCATGCACCCCTCCGGCAAAAATGGAATCTTCACATTTTTTCGAGATGTACGTATGCGTTGTCTTTTTACTTGTTCATTAACTTCTTAAAATTACCACTAGATGGCGCCCCAATTGAAAAAAAAACAACAAAAAAAAGATTTATTTCAGCATTGTTGCCAGTAATAAGCGATGGAGTTGACGTCAACCTGTCAGAGGCTACCAGTGCGCTCGGAGGCGTGGCCCAACTGCATTCGCAGCACACGTGCTGAATAAAGGGATTCCCACATTTCGCATTGGCTGCTATGCATAAACCACGTTACGTCATCGAGTTCGGGTTACACTTTCGTGGCCTCCTTTGAAAACGCCAAACTTATCCAGAAGCAAATCTGGATACTTTCGCGTTGCCTGCGGCCTATTTCACTTCCAATATAACCATTGCAGATAGTTAAGCCCCGCCCCTTTCCCCCCCCCCCACACCGACGTCACTTAACATTTATAATCATAGCGATTTTTGGCAAAACGTGAAAAGAAACCAGTATTATTTATCTGGCACCAGTTGTCAAATAAAAATGGCGCCCAAATTTCGAATCGACGCCATCTTCGGGAATGGGATATTCTTACTGGATAGGGGTCATCCATTAATCACGTCATAACTCCCATTCTTCAAGTGATACCACTTTAATAATTAATTCAATTTTGTTAATAGTATTCACTATAGCACTGTTTTATCCAAAAATATTTTAATAGTACATAATAACAACAGCTCAAGAAAACTACAATAAAATATATAATATTTATATACTACAATTTCACACACTAATTTTAATTGTCAAATCACTTGAAAAAAAATGACATAATTAGTTTAAATGCTGGACAAAATAATTCGCAATTTTCCATGACTAGGTTGTTTTTCTTCAGAAATCTGCATTATATACCATTATATAAAAAAAAAGAACAATAACTAACTCCAAATTAAACTTCAAAATTAATAAAACTCTTTGCTTTTCACATTTCCAGGTTTTCCATGTGACTTACTTCGCAACCATATACTAAGAGAAACTCGGCGAGCTGGTGGCGCAGTGGTTAGAGCACTCGCCTTGCACCTCTGTGGTCCCAGGTTCGATACTGGGTCAGGCAT
>JAQIWR010000710.1:0-17829 GCA_034695945.1 Glomeris hexasticha
TTCAAAATTTCAGGCACTGTTTAAAATGACGGTATAATTCTATATGTTATTTCTCATTGGGATCAGAAATTTTTTTTGACCCTGTCTGTTCTCCTTTAACTATATTGACCTAAGTAAAGTTGCATTTTTTTCCAAGTATACTAAATGTGATTTCATTTTTACAGTTGTACAGTTACTTTGTTATTTGCATAAATTTTACTTTTTAAAATACTAGTACCTATATATACCTATAAAATAACAAGGATGAGATTAATCCAGATAAAATAATTATTACTTCTGCAATTACAATAAAACATTTTTGTATAGTTTAAATAAAACAATTGTTGCTGGAGATATATATTAATTTGTTAGTGAGGCAATTAAATTGCAAAAACCACATTTTAAATTCATTGTTAATGTTTTTGTAGTTATATAAAATGAATTAGGTAACGTCTTTTGAAAATTCCCAATACCTTTAAATTACAACATTATAATTGTATTTATTTTTTGATGTATGGTGTTTGGTGAGAGTGATTTGATAGATAATATGTAATGTAAATTTGTTTGTGTGTGTGTAATTAATGTCAAATAAGTTAACATAATTACAATTGAAATTAATTGCTTTATTTCTTGCACGAACAATGGCTATGCTGGTTTGACACCAAACACTGATGAAAACTAAATTCCAGAGTTGGCAAATATTGGCATTAATGGACCAGGAAATGTCACGTGCCTTTCTCATTATTGTAATCTAGCTACAACAAAACCAGCCAACAGTAACTGATACTTGTCAGTCACGTGACAACTTGCATATAATTAAAGCGAAGCCTTAAAAAAATCAATTGGGATTTTGCTATTCCATGCAAAATAATACTCCATAGATAATAAAAACTATTGAGAACGATGCAAGTCTACAAATGACGTTATTGGTCAGCTTGTTGTCATGGAAATGACGCTATTTTTAGTTTATTATCGATATTTTATCTCGTTTTCATCATCATCAATTTATTTATTTCTCAATGCAAAGAATGTATACTACGACTCCTTGTGGCGAAAACTGGTACTATATTGGTTTTATATTGGTATACTATACTTTTTTGTGCAAATGGCCTGACCACTAGTATAATGAAGGACTGTTATAAATTGGTGTGCAGGATAATAAAGCTGATTGAAATGCCGCATTTTATTGCATTTGAAACGCTTTTTAACGACATGTACTAAAGTACTCGGTATTTGCATATGGTAATCTAATTTAAAGCACGCAACAGGTTATTTTTGAACGTTTTTCTTACTTCAAGATTGCACTAAGCCGTTTAAAACGCTGTGTGAGGTCGCATTGCATTATGGGATGAGCCATTGATCACCAGAAAACCCACACATATAGTGCATTGTATTATAAGAAATGAGTGGTTTGAAACCTTCAATGTGTTGTTAGGGTTTTTGTTGACGTTTCCAGATTTTTGTAGGACATTCCGCCCAACTTTGATGAATTCTTGGGCAATTTAGTTGTAGGTAGAAGTGGGTCAAGTGTTTATATTTCAGTTACTTGTTGGTTGTGTTCACGAATCTTCTTGTTTATAATATACATAAAACGGCACAAGTTTTGGGTGGAGATCTTAGACTTAGTGGCGACAACCTTCAAGAAGTTTTCAATCCTTAAAACGCCATATTTTAAACACAACATCAATGGTCTTTGTGTGTAGGTCTATGGGTGGTAACCACGAGACATGAATGATGGAGAAGGTGTTCCAAAATGCCCTCTCTTGGACATCTGACCCTCGATCATGTTTAACATATCTGCTCTCAATTTTTCATGGTGACAAGTTGAACTTAAGCCTAGTTTTCAGGGCGTTTAAACGTAGTCCAAATAGGTACACCCATTTTCCTATAAGCTACTTTGCCATGTAAATTAGTTTATTATTTATTGCAAGTTGTAAATGCCTGATATAGTTTCAGTGGTTATGTTTATAGTCTGACGTCGTTCGTGTTGGAATTTTAAACTAATTAAGTTAGGTTAATAAAGTATTATCATTATTACTTCAGAAATTTAACAATGTCATAGAATTAAATTGTTGCTAAAATATTTAAAATGTTCTTAAAATGTGATAATTTTCCAGTAGTGTCTTACATTATTTTTATCATACCTACTTGCAATTTAAATCCTGGTATTTTAATATAAAATGTGTTTATAAATTTAAAGCTGATGTAATTTTTGAAAACAAACTTAATTATCTGACACTGTTTTTAACTATACAAATATTTTTTTTCTCATACTTGTAGAATGTTATAAAGGGAAAATGATGTAGCAATTTTCGCACCTCTTCTGTAATCTAAATTAAGATGTTATATATACATATTTCCAACGAATGAGATAAATTATGTCAGAGGAAAAGTTAATGTAATTCAACCTGTTTCAAAGCGATTTCCAAGTAGATAACTTTTTTGCCTGAGAGAATCATAATTCATGAAGATGCTGGTTGAAATGAGACTTTCACCAAGAAGTCATTTGCAAAATAGAGGCTTTATTTTTTGTTTTTTTGAAGGGGGGGGGGCCTTTGTTCGTATCAGAATTGCATGTCACGTGACGTTCTTTGCTTTAATTAAACTTTGCCGGTCGTTGTATTGTTTGTCCCCATGGAAATTGAGGGAAAACATTCTTGCACATTGTATTTTTCATTCACATTCACTCAGTTCCATTCTACTTTTAATTCATATGTATGTAAAATAATGAAATGAGCGAGTTATTACAAAATTTGTCATCCATTTTGGCGCCAATTATTACTCCTTACTTTTTTATATTCTCATGTCCCTATTTTATCTCATTATTAGTATTACACTGTGATTTATAGCCTTCCTTGTATACTTCGCTGCAACATGTTATCACATTGCCCCATATATAGGTGTCAGTATTAGATTTTTGTTACATGTCCTTGTATACCGTGTGAAATATTAATAAGTATTAATTTTATAGCAAATTAATTTTGTGTAGATAGTTATTTTAAAATTAAATTATAGGTAAAGTTAGGCAGTGATTTTAGGTAAATAATTTGAATTGGGAACTTGAAAAAGGAAAGTTTAAATTTAGTACATAAGGTGTTCTGTATAACAAGTGACTGTTACAGTGTTGCCCGTTTGCACCAAATATTGATAGTACTATGAAGCACTTGTGTGGTAAGAAAAATAGGTATTTAGTGTCCCTGTGGCCTCATTTATTTAATTTAATTTCAAGGAATTAAGTAGCACTTTAATTAACCTTTGGAGCCACTCCCTCCCTTAACAGCTGCATTTCTTTCATTACTGCCCTATCTCTCATTCTCTCTTCATATATTTTAATTTCAGTTAGAGCTAAGGAGTGTCAAAGCTGTAGAGAAAAAGAGAGAAACTTGTTTACTGTTATTCTACTTGGTGTTGATCGCCATTTGCAATTGCCGCTTTTCACTTGTTGCATGTTGTGTAACGGCGCTCCTACATCCAAAAATTTCAGGACTGGTTTTCAAATACAGGGAGTGGTTTTTACTCCGAAAAACCAACAACAGGTTCTTGAACCTCCCCCATTTTCCTCAGACGAGTTTGAAGTTTTTTATTTAATAGAAAAAAATTACATGCGTCTCTCTTTCACCTTTCTCCATTCTACATACTTTCCCAGTTGTTGGTGCTGTTTAAAAAAACAAAAAAGTTTTAAAATTCTATTTGATGGCTGCTTAAAACTTTTAACTGCTGGAATTAGTAATTTGAATGTGAATTAATTTGGCTATTCGTTCGTATAACTGTTCAGTTTGCTAAAAAATATATTACAATATAACAGGTTTTTGAACGGAAATGCAAAAAAAGTTAAGGGGAAAGTTTGGAATGTTCATGTGTTTAAATTTAAAAAATAAATCGTTGTAGCTAGTTTAACATAGTAAGTATTAAAAAAACTTTTAGAATTAATGATGAGTCAAATTAAATCATGAAATAAAATTAGAAACTCTTTGGAAAACCTGAAGCGTTTATCAAAGAATTTAAATGGTACACGACCTTTTTTTTCGACATATTTGTGATTTTGAGATGAAAATAAATGTTTTATTAGTATATAATTGTTACAATTTGTCACTTTGAAATGAAAAGCAAATTATGAGTTTTGGAATTGTAAGAAGAAAATAATAATAATAATAAGGTCTTTAAGAAATTCTAATTAAATAATATTATAAAACAACAAGCCTGTTTTATACAATAAAATGTGGTTTGTATTTAAGTTAGAAGTTTTGTGTGAGAATAAAATATGCACTAGGGATTTTCTAACAATTGGTTAGTTTTTTCGTTGCCATTGGGCGTTTTGCAATGTCATCCATTGAGGTACCATTTTGCGATTAGCTATATTTGCTCCGGATATGCGAAAAGTAAAGTAAAAGTAAAGTGGACTTTTTTGTACTGTGCTTGGTCACATCCGGTTTTTTAGAGGGGGTTGTCATTTGAAATTCTTTGTATTGCATGAGTGCAGTGTACACTGCACACATGCAACATACACAGTTGGGCCAAGGGCAACAATCCATCGTTACAAATGTCACTCACATTTTCAGGCAACACACCCAAAATGTCTCTTAATTGCCTGTCCACCTTTTATTATTATTACACTTGCGACCTTAAATTTTATTTCTATTTGTTTACTGTTTCCGCATTTCAATTGTTTATCATTGTTAGACATACCAAATTGTTACAATAAAACTTGAATGTATTTTTATTTGATGGAGATAGTATTCTAATTGATATTCCAGCCCCATTTTTGCAAGCGCCACCTGTTAGAATTACTGTCATGTCGGTTATTTTTCCTAATTTCTTCCCTAATCATGTCAAATTTGTATTTTATTTTTGAATAGTTGGAGGAATGCAGCGCAGCAATAAAATCCCACAAATGAAGAAAGTGGCGCCACCTGTTGTTCCTGAGATGGCCAATCGCAATTCGGCCGGAAATTACGTCACAATGGACTCGAGAATAACGACTTACGATGAGAACTTCTCACCTCAACCTTCTCCATTGAGGGCGCCACATACGCCAACAAGAGGTAATACAAATTGATTTTAAAGTTACATTGAAATATGTAGAAATTTTTCCTATATGATTATGTAACTGAAATCATTTCTGTTTGATTTGCAGAAAATTTCGAGCATGGCTATTTTACAGCCAATGGCTGTCCTCCTAGTTCTTCTCCAGTATGCAACTATCAGCAATTCACATTCTCGGCAACACAACAGGTAATAATTTATATATTTCATAATTCCCAAAATAGTACTTTTAATTTAAAACACTAAAATGAACTTTTCGTTGTGTCACAAATACATGCCATAAATATTTTGTTTCGATTTTTATCTGATGGAAGGGGTACTGTCTTGAGTTCCCACATGTAGCGCCATCTATCGGCGATTTAGGGAAGCGTTCATTTTTGTTCTTACTCCTAAATGCAGATTGAAAATTATAATACCAGAAGGATAGACTTGAGATGCACTTTGAACTGGACAATGACATTTGCTGAATTCAAACAGTAGCTGTTTTGTGTTTTTGTGTGTCCAAACGAGTTTTTTTTAAGAGAGCAAATGTGATATTTAAACAACTTTGTCACGACCACATTGTCTCTCAAAAAGGTCAATTATTCGATCCTCAAATAGCAGGTTGTTGTGGAATTTTCAAAATGCTGTAGCTACACATTAAATTGCAAATTATTCAAACAAAGCTTTAAAAGTTTTTGCTGTACATTATTTATAACAAACAGTCACACTGTAAAACTTGTCTAATAGTGGAATACAGGGTGCAATCTTTGCATAATGTAAACCTGTCTTTTACAGACTTCCATGCTAATTTTTTGATTCTTAGAATCACATGATGGCAAATTAAAACATAAATTGTCAATATAAATAGGGGATTGCTATTTTCAAACCATACTTTTAAACCGGGCTTAAAAAATTACCCATGTTCATAGTTGAAATTGTAATTATTACGCTCTTGATCAACAGCATTTTTAGTGCGCCCTCTAGCGTGGGAAGTGGGTAACATTTAAGCCTACTTCTAAATAAAATGTTTATTTATAAACCGTTCTTTAAAAATAAACTATTTGGGGGTTTTATCCTTCTTTATGCTGTATTAATATTATTGTTTGAATTGAAATCGATAGATTTGATGACTGCAAGGTACTCATATATTGAGTAATGGTCTAGATTTATGACTTGCGTATTTTACAGCACTTTAGGCGTTTCGAACAGGGCCATTAAATATTCGAAACTCCTGCGGCAATAAATATTTAAACTAATGTCCTCCATAAATCGCTCTCAACAAAACATCGATAATTTTCAAGCTGATGCTCAATCTCTTTCTCTAACTCTCGCCATCCATCTATTGCTCGTTTAATTTGAAAATGGGCAAATGTTGGCCCCAGAAATGTGGCACCTTGGTGGAAAATAATGCACACAGTGTGTGTGGATGTTCGCGCATGCGTGAAACGGTAATGTTGCAAAATACAGGGTGTAGTACAAAGTATACAAAGTGTATTTAGAGAGGGTTTTGCTCAGATAAGTGATTATTATTTACGATTATTGACGCTGATAACGGGGCTTTGGTGGAGAATGGATGCACTCATAATTAAGGCTAATCTCGACTTTAGGCTCATTATCGACCAGCTTCCGGCCACGTTTCTTATTTTATTTTCCTCTGGTCACAATTCATGTCTTTTTCCTTAATGCCGAGCCCCATTTTTAGCCCGGGCTTAATAGTGAATAGCGACTATGGCTGCTCTTTCCTCAAACATCATTATTGTATATAGCTCCTGTACACCGAATCTTCACTCTCAAAACTATTACACTTCATTTACTCTTTTCCTTCTTCTTTATTTTGCTTGCTTAAGTCTTTACTTTTCATCTGCTTCGAATCATTATTTAATATTATTGTGTCTTTATTTTACCAGTAGCACACTATTGCAAAGTCCCTTGCAACATTGATATTAACCAAAGAATTATAATTTGTTTTATGAATGGAATTTTTCTGTTTATTAGTTTGCTGTACAGTGTAAAGTTGCTATTATTTTGATAATATTACAATAATTTGCTTACCCTGAAACGTGTAACTTATTTTAGGAGACAATTTTAATGGGAAATCGTGTATGGTGTGCTTGAAAATAAAACTAATTGCAAGAGAATAAGGTTTACAATTTCGCCATTGGTTAATCTTGCAGTTTATTTGAAGAATTTAAGTTTGGAAATGTAATTGGCATTTTGTTTTTAATTCAAGTATTTAATTTCCCTTTTTCAAATTGAAAATGTAGTATGTTAAAATATTAAGGAGATTTAAATTGAAAACTGTGATGTTGACCACGTTTCTGTATTTGCTAAGTTGATCAATATTTGAAAAGTGGATAGTGCTTTGATGTGATCAAGTTGGTCAACTGGGATAAGTAAACAAGCGCCATCTTGTGACAATTTCAAGCATGTGGAATTTTGAATATTACGCATCTGGCATTTTTAGTAGCATTTCTCTTGAAATAAAAAGAAATGCAAAAGCAGCAGCAGCATACAGTTGAATGTTTGTCGAATACATAACTGAAGTATGGTGTGTGCAGAAAAACTGCATTTCCATTTCTTTTTCCATCTGCGAAAACGAAAAATGTTTTCCATAATTGCTATGCTACTGTGAAATTCCTGCTGTTGAAATTGTCATCTCTCTTAATTAAAATCCTATGTTTGAAATGGAAAAGAAAAATGAAACAATGTAATTTTACTTTTGAAAATATGCAATCTGCAACCTTCTATACAGTATAGTAAAAAAATGAATACTTTCTGGAAGAATGATTTGTTGATTACGCCATCTATTGGACGGTTGTAGTACCAAAAATTGCAAGTTTGTAATTTTCATTGTAGTTACCTGCTGAACTACAATCACATTGGAAATTAAAATGTTAGTTTGGCACTGTAAATTATTATCACGTAAAAATGTAAGACTGAAGTTAACAATTTGTTAAACTTCAAATATTCTTTAGGCAGGAATAGTTAGTTGAATATAGAAAATTTGCGAAAATTCGGAGCAGTTTCTAATCTTAGAATCACAACTGACGTGAGCAAGAAAACATTTTTTGTATGCAAAACTATTGCTTTTAGCCAGCTAATCTTAAAGTATGTTGAGATACATGTAATGTTTTATTTAGAAGGTTAAACAATAAAAAAAAGAAATGAGATTTTGAAGGTAATTAAAAAAGGAAAAATATGTTTGTGTCGTTGTTGATTCCAGCGTAGCTATATGGAGATTTTGTAAGAAAAAAAATGTAAGACGTAAGGAGGAGGGATTGGATGGCATTGTGGTGCGTTGTGCGCATGCGCACAGTCGGAATGTCGCGGTTTTCAGCTTTTTCCACGCTTTTCCGGATTGGCAGGAGTGGGAAAAGTTAGTGGCACTGGACAATGGTCATCTTGGCACTCTAATCTTGCCAGACTTTGATGGCAATGGGCATTTTGGATGCTGCAAGAAGCCGGTGGATGACGAATGAGTTTGCATTTTGTTGGTGCAGCCAAAATCGATTGCAAGTCTCTCCGACTCTGCCTCCAATGTGTCTCTATATAACAAGACCTAGACGTCAACAACTTGATGCCTTTTCTTGCATTTCAACTTGCAAAACTGATTCTAATAACCGACTGGATTATTAATGCTACTTGTGCATCGAATCGGGATAATTAATGGGGTGCAGTTCACTATTCAGGTGTGTTTTACATAGTGTTTACATGTTTTTTTACACATTTTATTTGTATCTTATTAGCATTTTTTGTACTATGAACTGAAACAATTAATGGCCAAATTGACAGGTTGATTACTGCAATATATTACAAAAACATTAAGCTAATATTTGAACATCACCTTGATGGCATCAAGTTCTGTAATTTCATTACAGTCTTCCTTGTGTATCTAAAACTATTAATACAGAGTCAAGGCAACGATATTATCAAATTTGGAATATTTTTTATCTTATTGATTAGTATGATTTTTATATTACGTAACTTGTAATTTAATTAATATTTCCTATAATTTCCTAGAAGTGTAGGTGATTGATTGTTAACTCGATTTGGTGTAAACTGTTTCGTTTGATTGTTTATATTTACAAATTCACTATATTTTGCAATATATAATTATAACATATAATTCAGACTTTTGTACAAATTATTGTAATGCATTTAGGAAATTAATTGTCAACAAGCAGTTGATGGAAGTTTGGAAAAATTTGTTGAAACAATTGTTTGACTGTGTATGTAAGCGAAACAATAGGCAACGAGTCACACTGTATGTAACAAGTGACTGTATTTTATTATCATTTCCACAAAAATATTTTTTTGGTATTTAACCGACGATGTAATTTAGTTTAAATAATGAAAATAACTGAATTTGCAGCCTGGAAAAATGTGATTCAACTGCGTTTTAATAAACTATTCTGAGAAAAACGTTACTCCGTTTAAAAATAACTCTCCATAAATATTTAAAACATAATTAGTAAATATGTAACTTTATATGCAAATAACTTATTGTTGTTAAGATGTTTGGTTGCATGAATAAAAATTCGAGGCTGTACTGGGGAATTTCAGATATAATCAGTAAAAACGCAGTAGCAAAACGGGAAGAATTTGTGTGTTCAACGGTATTTTATTGGCGATAATTTTCGCGAAGACGTGCAAAAGCGAAAAAGAAATGATGTGTTGCATTGGGGTTGGCTTTGCTGGCAAAAGCGACCCCTGAATGTTAGGTTGGCTTCGCTGCGGCGCTCCGGCATTCGGTTGTCATGCCATCGTACGTAGTTAGGCTTAAAACGCCACACCCTCTTTCTCTTCTTTCCTCCCCCCGCTGCAACGGGAATAGTTTAGTCCGATGGCGGCGATCGTTGATCGCTCGTCTACCGCCTCCAGTCACCACTGTTCCGTGTCTATTAGAAATCTATGGAGTGTGTCTGGCGTGGTGTAGGGCACGGTGGTACGATTACGACCCAACACTCGCAACATGGGTATTATCCGGGCACGGCTGTTTTGCGAGTGACGTCATCGGCGGCCATTCAACCCGTTTGCTCGTACGTTGTCGGTTTTTGGCCGCATTTGCGCTTCGTTTCGCGTTTTAAGCCGTAGCAACAGGCAGCCACCCAATCCTCCTACTTGCACACCCAATTGCAATGACAATCGATGCTTTTCGTTGGCGTTTAACGATACTAATCGATCGGACACCGCCCGAGTTATAACGATCGAAACTTGCCGCTCGCATCGGTCACGTGCTCCTTCCCATCTATCCAAGTGCATATAGTTTGCCTGTCTCCTATTTTATACAGGTGTTTAACGTGTGTTTTTCAATTGGTTATTCTATAGATTTTTGCTTCTCTATTTTCCAGCACTACAATACGGTGTTGGCAGCTTCGCCACGGTCAACATCAACCAATAACAGCTTGCCTGGCTCTCCATTGCCACTAGAAGCAATTTCAAATTATTCCCAAGGTTTGTATAATATATATTTTCCTAACATATAATTTTATTGATTTTCAATACAATAATGTGGTTTGTTAATGCAGGAATGTTATTAACAGCGGAATTTTGCATAATTTTGCATATGGATGTAAAATATGATTAACATAGATATTTTTATACTGTAATATATAAGTTTTGTTTTTAATAGGTAAATATCACTTGGCATTCCACCCCAGATAGCTTTAACTTTAATAGAGTGAGACTTACAAACTGTGAAGTGCAAATAATATTGTTTTATTACACAAAATAATTTACCAAATTTATGCATACAATGTTTTAATGGCGTAAATTTAGTGTTGCATGTGACATTAATATTGCTCGTGCTTTATACATTTTATAAACTATTTGTATGACT
The DNA here is from genome assembly GCA_034695945.1 of Glomeris hexasticha. Lineage (NCBI taxonomy): Eukaryota > Metazoa > Arthropoda > Diplopoda > Glomerida > Glomeridae > Glomeris > Glomeris hexasticha. The sequence goes on from JAQIWR010000710.1 coordinate 10,844, forward strand.
TTATGGAAGAAATATAAAGCAGTGTTGATTGCCATAACAACCAATTTTAATCGGAGCAAAAATGACAAACTTGGTGCCAATTGACGGCGAGTAATTCGATTAATTTTCATTTATGAAATTAGGTGCAATAATTAACTTCAAAAATGGTGATAAAAATCCAAGTATATGTCCTGTGGGTCTCTATAAAACGGATTTTCCGCATAATTGAACAACTTGGGATGTTACATTACACAGCTGTGGCAGATGATAGGAAAGATGAAATACAATTACAGGGCATCACCATTTCTTCGACAAATACGTGCATCTGTGTGCTCCTGTGGCTTCAAACGGCAACCTCGATGACCAGGGCATCGACGTACAAACACCGAGCCAGGAGAGTCCTGGCAGCTCTGGAAGTTCTGCAAGTGGTGTTGCCACTTCGACCAGCGGTTGCCGAAACAGTACCACCAGCCTGGACAGCGGAAGGGCATCTGCTTCAAACTACGATGCAAAGGTCGTTAACCAATCATAAATGCTGTTTTGTATACCGGAATTTCCTTACACTAATTTGCACTAATATAAAATTAACTTTTTGGCAATTAAGGCTTGGCTGTAATACTTGTGAATATTTGAATTAGATAGAATTTGTGTTTGAAAATAAGCAATGAATAGGATAATTCTATTAATGTATATGTTACCGCAAATGTGAATAATCAGGCATTGTGAATAATTTGTATATATTTTTCATACTTTTATGGTTTATATTCGAGTAAATAATACGGTGTACATAAGTAATATTGTACGCATGCACATACAAATAATAATAATTAATATAATAATAATAATAATAATAATAATAATAATAATAATGACAACAACAACAATAATAATAATAATAATAATAAGTTTTGCAAGTTACGTAAAGATTTACGGAACGCATTAATTACGTAACTCGGGGGATTGCTGTACTAAAAAGAAACAATGTAAACCAATACATTGAGCTATGTCACAATATTTTTTACCGGTTAAAAAGAACAGAAGTAATAAATTTAATATATTTTCCACATTGACACCGCTTGAAATTTGGCAACATGTAGGGTGGCACTTGACTAGATTGAATATGTTTCAATGTAGACACATATTACAAAGTGAGAAGCTAATCAAAATGAAGGGAACCTAATTTGAATTCGAGACGGTTTCAGGAACAATTTAATTCGGTTTTGTTTGCGTAGCGTGTTTTCGGTACATGGCGGGTGTATGGTTGTTGGCCCGTTGTTTGCCTCTTGAAGAGATGGAATTTCAATAATAGTTGCTTGTAGTTTGTTTTTGAAGTTAATAATGGTAGTTTGTATTGGATTTGCAGTCCGGGCAGTCGTCTTTTGCTCCGAGCAGTAGCAGCAGCAGTAGCTCGAGCAGCGGCAGCAGCAGTGCGAGCAGTAGCCAGCACAGGTTGTCAGGCCAAAGCTACGAGTCCAACACTTCTCTACGTCACAGTTACCACAGTTCCAGCTCTAGTCTGGGAAGCATGGACAGGCTAGACGAGAGAAGTCCTCACCCAAACACCGGCTCCTACCACGTCGGCAAACTTCTCGCCGATGGAGTGCCGGTAACTATATCTAACCTCTTACACTTCCTAACTTAAAACCTCACCAGTACATTAGTCGATAAAATAAGTTGCAGGGTGTCTACTGAATTGGAAATCCTTGAATAGCACTGTAATTTATCGTTTTGTTAGACATTTTGAATGTGGAAAAGCGGTTAACTCCACTTATTCATCAGTTTGCGTGGAGTAATCATGCATAAAATCATTAGTAACTAATAATATCGGTCACCTTATTTATTTTGTGCCTTGGAAAAATTAGTAAGTGTCCTTGATGACTTGGGGAATATGTATATTGGAATTTTGAAATGAAAGTTCAATAGGCATACGCGGTTGATGTTACTTCAACGGATTAAATTTGAGTATTATGGAAATTTTCAACAACCAAAAAGGAATTGCCATTTCCAGTAATAGTACACCTGTGAATGTACCAAGGTACAAGTACTGCCCAATAAATATGGATTCATTGACTGAACATTGGGTCGATATGCATTATGGTTAAACAAGGTTTACCGAAAGGACGGTTCACTGTTAGGTAATTTTGTTTGAAGTCACTCAAAAATGTATTTATAGTAGGCCTAAGTATGTAAGACATTTAGTATTGAAGTAATTTCATGCAGTTTATTTGGTTACCTCAAAAAGTGCCTTTTATTGAATACTAACTATATATTGTCGAGACTTGGGGAATAGTAAAATGCATTAAAAAACTGGATTTGGTTTTGTTTTTGTCTAGAAAATTTGGGAAATTGTCAAAAGTAGGAAATATGCAAATGAATACAGAATTTTAAAAAGAAGATAATGGATAATAACCATGGAAATTAAATTAGATATAAAATTGAAATATGTTCAAGTTTTTAGTTTGTTGGTAATGTATTTCCATATTATATTACAGAAATGCTAATGTTGTCAGATTGAGCTGTTGAATGTGTAAATAAATGTTAGATCCTTGTGGAATCGAATGCAATCACTATTTAAAAAGTTTATAAAATACAATGAGCATTTATCAATAAATATTGCAGCTGGTACAATAGACTAAATTACTAGTTGTATACTTTTTATGATGTTGTCACCAAATTGTCATTCATGTATAAAAGAAGACTATTGCCTTAAGTTCACAATTGAGTATAGGAGAGAACTACATATGTACTTTGTCAATAGTATTATTATTGATTAAACGCTTCGTAAATTATTGATTGTGAGCATTTCTGTATTTCTCTGTGAACTGAACATTATTCTTTTAGTTATATTTAGAAAAAGGCTCTAATGATTGAAGTTAAAAATATTTGAAATGCACTTATTTAAATTGAACTAGAATTTTGTCTTTCTCTCTGGTCTCCTGGTTGCTTTCAACATAATGATACGAACACAATCTCATAAATATCTAACTATTATTGATTTTATTTTTCCAGTATCCTTGCAATTCTTTATTTAAATCGATTTAGTCAAACTTCCTCGTATATGTCCCGTATTTTTTTATTATACTAATCCATACTATATGTATTTAATTTCTTTTCCCTTTTTATCCCAGATGAAATTGCACTGTAATCATGATTTTTGCAATTTTGTCTGCCATTTTGAACGGATTATTCTCCTTTTTTACTACTACTATCTACATGCATGTGTAGTTACATTAATGGATTTATGAGCATGTATTGATTGGGAATTAAGTATTGGCAATCTGCGAAAAATGTCTCGTATTTAAACATTTTTTCGAATAGTGAAGAAAATAAAGAAAACTTAGTGCAATTAATTGATGAAAAAATTGGTTTAAAATTGGTTATTATAATTGTTACGTATGTTCGGCTGTATTTATTAATGTATTTGAAGTACCAGTCAGTGTTGGTAGATAATTCAAAGTTATTTTGGAAGATGGATGGAAAACGAGTAAATGTTACTGCATGGGATCAAAAAGGCCAACTGCATTTTGCCTATAGTCAGCGATTTTGGTTCTCTCTCTATTTTTTTCCCCCTGTTGCTTGTTGTCCATTTTGAGATGAATGATGGTTGCGTAGGGGGCCTGTTATGTATTGAACTGATTGGGCCAAAACAGGATGAAAAATGGTCGATATGAAAGATCGTGTTGAAGAGAAAAAGTGCAGGAACTGTTTAGGAAAAAAACAACAAAACATGGAGCCCTTTGATGCTGTATACTGTAAGCGACACCGTTATCTTGTTGGAGCACAACATGTGTAATATCTCTCGTGAAAAACAACATTTCAGTTACAATTTTAGTTCTCGATTGCATGTATTCGACGTTGATAGCTTAGAAGAGAATCCATGTTTAATTGACCGATTTCACGTGCCTGGCTATTGGTTGGAAAACCAAAGAAAAATGGCGTCCTTGTTGTGGATATCTAGGCAACAGCCAATAGGGTTGCACAATTATCCACATTACGACCTCCATATTGGCAACAGGACACGCCTACTGAAATTGGTCAATTCAGTGCTCTCCACGCCACCAATTCACATTTTTGTGCTATCTCAAATAATTCAAAAGTTAGAACACGGATGACCTTGAAGCAAAGGTCGTACATCAAATTGGAACACACCATTGTGTCTGCAACCCTTTATTTCCTATTTGTCCCCCTATTCAAATTTTGGATACATACAATGGTTTAGAAGTGATTGCTTGCAGTTAGACTTTCCATCCACCCTGTATAATACGAACCATTTCTGGGAAGAAGTATTTTATGAATTTCAGTTTCACTTTTCATGTATTTCAGTATTCCTATTCAGCAATTATTAGTTTTCTTTTTCCAAATGGATTCTGAAACATTATATAACATTATACAGTGAAACCTGTCTATATATTGAACGCCTACCGGACTGGTGAAAAGTGTTCAATGTAGAGAGGTGTTCAATTTATCAAATTTCCTATGACTAACGTTCGGGATTGCTAAAAATCGTCAATATAGACGAGTGTTTAGTTTATCCAGGTGTTCAATATGCATGACAGGTTTTACTGCACGAGTTAAATGTTGTACTAATAATTTTGTAGTATTATCTTTTGATATAGGTAATTATTAATTGTATTGGACTTGTAACAGAAGTTAAAATTAAATACTATACAAATGGGTGTAGGCCCTATATTAATTGTATTTGCTGTTAAATACAATGTTTAGAAACGAAATAATAGAATATAGTGTCTAAATATTTTACTGTTTTGCATTTGGAGAGATAAAACATTGAAAGAATGTAAGTGCCTTTAGCAATGATATTTTTAGTATAGTATGTTTTTTACACACATTTTTCATTTTTGCCACTATTATGTTGGCATGCAGCACCTTGTGAGCTATCTGCTTTTCGTTTTATCTTCTTTACAGACTTTTGAAGCCATTGTATTTTTCCATTTGGTTTTTGTCCAAAGCACACACGTTCACATTCCTAGTTAAGGTGAAATTTTTGCGATAACCTGCTTTTACAAAACGACGCTTTTCACTCTATAAGTGCCACTTATGATAGGCATAAACTTAATGAAAATCATAAAGCAAGCGAGTTCCTGCACACTTTTAAAACTTTTCACTTTGTCCACACTTATTACAGTCGTACGACGATTGCAAGCAACACTTTGTAAGTGCGGCACAAATTTATTGCGCAATCTTTTTAAAACTTTTTTTTCTTTTCCTTCCCCCCTCAAAGCGTGTCTTCTCCACTGTTTTATTGTAAGTGTGGTTTTCCACTTTCGGTAGGTATATATATATACATGAATGAAACGAATTAGGCCCTTGGAAATTATTGCACAGTAGACAATATAAATTAATAAATTCTCACACCAGTGTATCAATTAATTTATATTAGCCTACCTGTAATTTCTTTATAATTAATTAAATATTTATATTTGAAAAGAAAAAGGTTTTAGATACAATGTACAATTAGTGTACAAATTAATATATTGTTGCCTATAGTTTAGTTTTCTTTATAACTGTCTTAAAAATAAATCAATTGAGAAGTATAATTATGAGGCTCAAAAAATATATTATATGAAAATATGTTATAATATTGATTAATTCAATCAGTAATATAGCATTGTTTATCATAAGCAAAACAAATTATGGTTATATATAATATCAGAGTAGATGCTCTATATATATGTATATATAGTTAAAATATTTGCATAAGTAAATGTTCCAAATATTTTATAATTATTTCTATACAAACATCAATAAAATATTCATTATTTCCATTAGGTATAGTTTGCTGTACAAGCTACATTTGAAAAATCCAAACTTGTGCAAGGAATTTAGTCTTATATTACTGTGCTTTAGTCCAACCAAGGTCCAAACCTATACAATTTATCAGTTAATTGTATCCCAAATCGAATAGAAAGCCGAGCGATAATAAATAAGCGACCTCTTTCGGCAAAGAGGTGATTTAACTAGCTGACCTCACACCTTAAATGAATTGATCTGTGAAACGTGTTAGCCGGGTCAAAAAGGAGCATCGATAGTGATCTGTCGTTGCAACTGCCTAATTAATAGAAGGTCGGTGTTACCTGATTAAAATTTAAGGCACAACTTTCTTAAATAGAAAATGATTTTAGGCCTATATTTAGTGATTTGAAGATGAGCGAGCGATTTTTGTTAGTGGGAAAGCGAGTAAATGGCTGGTCGTAAAATGACGTCGTTTACGTTCCCCATAGGGTCGATAGCAAAACCGCTGAATGTCTGGTGAGGTTGGAGCAAAAAAAAATTAAAAGGACCCTGTGATAATAAAGAATATAAGGGCAGAGAAGTAAAAATAATGGAGAAAAAAAAGAAACGAGGTGCTGAGTGGAAAACGCTATCTTAGCACTCGTGATTTATTTAACCCCACCCTGAGTCCCACGAAAGTCGTGATTGTGTCTTCTTTCCTTGTAATAGTAGCCATTTTCTTCCCTCTACTTTACTGCCTTGTAGACTTTAGTTTAAGAATTTAAGAGCAACTCTGATCTCGAGATGAGGTGTGCCATGCAGTGAAACCTAATCGCAATGTTTCCCCTCCAAAAAAACTATTCCTGTACCTACTGCATATATATAATGTATACATATATACTGAATGAGGGAATTTTTACCTTGAGCTAGTAAATACTTCTGCATACTAGACCACTTAATACGAATTTCTGAACCTCAGTATATCAATAGCACTAAACTTTTGATATTGTGCTGAACAGAATGTAATATATTACATATATATTACATATATTACAAAATCCTGCATAATTACATATATGTAATTATGTAGGATTTTGTTTATCATACCCTGTAGATTAATTGCAATATACAGTCTGTCCAGAGCTAACTTCATATAGTGTCATGGCGGCGCCTCCGTTTTCAATCGACGGCACTTTCAAGGCGAAAATAAACGCAAATTTTGAAAATCATACATAATAGGAACTGTAATTTATCGGAAATCTATCATACTTAAAGGT
>JAQIWR010000711.1:0-17814 GCA_034695945.1 Glomeris hexasticha
ATGTCGATCAGATTTTTAACGAACTTCATTTTTTTATAATAAAAAGAAATCACGTTATGTGGAACACCCTGTATATGTATTGGTATTATTAGCAAGAGGTATTAGTAGAGGAAAAAGTATACAGTGTTCGTTTAAATTTGTGAAAAGCAATAAATTACATCACTTTTATGTATGTGCTTGCAATGAAACCCGATTCCATTGAATTGACATATCTCAATAATCACAATCACAATCAAATTTCCTTTTGCATACTACCAGGTATATATAATATATATATATATATATATACGCACTATACTTATATGCCATGGCAACAAATCACGGAAAACAGCATGAGTTATGGCTTCGTCATCGCCTTTGAAAACTACATTTACTACTATATACAGAAATACATATAAATTATGGAAAAGGATCTCATTATGCTTTTACATATGCAATGCACATCACATTTCATACTCTGCGCAGCTAATTTTCTTATCCTGCGAATCGTGAAATCGGGAGTACGTGCAATATATAAGGTCGCAATTATTCATAAAAATAATATGTATCCTTTATGCAGGTTGTAACTCTCCGGGCATTAACATAATAATGGCCAAGGTAGTCCTACAAAATCGTGACCAACAACCGAGTGGAATTCATTTCAGAGTTATGCAGAAATTGCGTCATTACTCTGGGCTATACTTCGTATAATAAGTCATTTGTTGTCAGATTACCCTCATGTATAAAAATAATCAACTTTTTATGATGATAAATTCAAGTTTCGGTATTGATTTTAGAGACCTGTGCAGTAATGCATCGAATTTTTTTAAAGGTATATGCAATGTATGCTGCGCATGCGCCAGGAGTTTACTGATTATGGGGTTGTGCAAGTAATAGTGAATGTGAAAAGATCAAGAAATATGAGAAATGACGTTATGCAATTTCGTAAACAACAAGTACCTGACAGACTTGTGTCAACAAGTATACATTACAGATAGGTTCTATAACATATACTTAGCAAATTCCAGTATCAATTTATTTTTCTAGAATCAACACAGAAATTCTGAAGAAAGTTATACCACATGTGAACGCTATGTATTTGCTCAATATTTTATGATTAATTAAAGAACATCTTACCTTTGGCTTGCTACAATGTTATCTGAATAAAGTCACCTTCCTTGTATTTCTATAGTAAAAAGACAAAAATGGATACATATTAATATTTTCAGTTTTAAAGGTTGGAACCGTTTTTTATATACAATAAAAGTAAAAAAAGAACTTTGCATGGTTCCATTATTCAGCATAAATTACATTTCAATCTGATTTCATCTCAATACAAAAATAAACCATTGTATAACTATTATCAATGGAAGTAAACTGTTTATATCAAACACACGCATATTCATGGCTAATGCTCATTATACAAATTAACACTTTCCACATGCATAAAATAATTGCAGGATAATAATTGCATAAACAACACATAGTAATACATATAAAGACAATCGAAATTAACTGCAATTCCATTATATGTGCGCTATTTTATGATTTACTTATGCAAACATGCAAGCACAGTATTCACACCTATACCAGCGACAATTACAATTTTACATCAAAATAATTGCTGTAATTTTATTTGATAATTACCCATTTATATTCAATAAATTTTTGCTACATCGGATTATTTAATGTAATCCTTTTGGCACATTTTGTGAACTCACTCGCCATCTGTCGTTCAATATTAGCACTACATTCCTTGCCAGTGACAAACCCCAACATAAATATATTTCAACAAACAAAAAAATGTCATGTTTAACACAGTATATGCGACAACAGATTATAATCAAATTGGTCGTTGCACAGTTAATTTTTCGATCAGTATGGAGTGATGGTGTATCTCCATCTTTGACAAATTCTGACTGCACAGCTGACATTATAATGACACTAATGACAGGGGAAAAAAGGAAAACAAGCGCGACCAAAGCCCAACCGCCCCAGAGATTATGCCCAAAATAAAGCATGCAGCAGTGACAAATTGCATTGGCAGTGGCAATCATTTCCCATAAGGGTTTTCTGACTATGCACCAATGCCATTGGGAGTGTGTGTATGTATATATATTAAAGGTTGGCATTCACACATACAGAAATATGATGTGTATATAGGTATAATACCTTTAACTGGCCTCGGATGCCATGTGAATTTCTGAAGGAATATATACATTATGTATGTTACACATAGAGTATATAGAAGAGTTGGATGGGTTGTTGCTGCGTGAAAATTGCCAGGCCAGTGAGAACCGAAAACCATATGTCACTTGGCTAGCACCACTGAAAGCCCCTTATCCTTCACTACGACCACATAATTTACAAGAGCCATTCTCTAGCTCTGCCAAAGCTGCCAACTATTTCACCAAACCCACCATCATTCGTCCCAACAAAATACTGAACCAACTATAAGTGATAAATTCCATGCACCACCATGCACTATAAACCAGCCAATTAACCAACCAACTTTAACCGCAATTCCGGCAAAAATAATTACTATTTAACAACGTATTAAATGTATAATGGTCACTGGCATTCTGGCTTAATTGTTGATGCGCATGTGCATGTGCTCTGTTTGCATGGTTGTGATTATGTTCATATAGGTATGCTTCATTGTGAATTTCAGTGTATAATTAACAAATTCTTTATTCCATCACTGATTGATTAAAGCAAGAAATGTAGATGAACGTATATAGAGCATAAATCCTAAAAATTAAATTCAGTATAGGTACCAGCTGTTCCAAGAAAGTTTACACTTCCTAGAAATAACCAATAGACTACATCTCTGCAGCGTTCATATACATTTATACAGGGTGTCCCACAGAAAGGAGCCACCCTGATTTCGTATAGAAACTAAGAGGAATAAGGCAAATATGACTTGGTAACCATATAGGTATAGTTGACTGCAACGATTCCAATTATGACATATTTAGTGACTTTGACCTAGAATTTCAAAGTTATTTAAATTGTATCTTTTGAATCGTTGAATTTAAAAGGTTAATATACCAATTCGAAAGTTGTAGAGCATGTTGATATTGATGGATTACAAAAGTTTTGAATGCATGATTACGTCATACTGACGAATTTCAAGCAATTTTTAAAAGTTTACTGTGAAGCTCGCTTCCCCACAAGGCTAGGCAGTGAAGCAAACTCGTTAGTGTGCTTGTAAAACAATGTGTGGACTGTTGTACATCAATCACAAATGTATTGCGCAACACCCATTTGGTATTTGTAATTAGAAACAAGTGTTTGACTTGGAACAACTTTGTCAATCTGTATTGGAAAAATGGCTGCTTGCAATTCAATAACCCCAGGGCTCCTTGCATTAGACAAGCATCCTCACATAGAGTTATGTCATGCAGCAGATGGACATCATTTTGAGCACTTCATTTGAAGGCATGCATTTTCTCTGGTGAAATATTTCTATTGCAAATACCAGTTCAGTTTTGCACAAGACATTTGTGCATAATAACAATACTCTTTTGTAATATGTCTACTCATTGTAAATACTGTAGGTACACATTGTTTTACCTGCACACCAATGAGTTCGCTTCAATGCCTAGCCTTGTGGAAAAGCGAGCTTCAAAGTAAACTCTCAAAAATTGCTTGAAATTCGTCAGTATATGTTGTAATCATTCAAAACTTTTGTAATCCATCAATCTCAACATGCTCTACAACTTTCAAATTGGAACTAGCCTTTATAAGTGCAACGGTTCAAAAGATACAATTTCAATAACCTTGAAATTCTCGGTCAAGGTCACTAAATATGCCCGAATTGGAATCGTTGTAGTCAACTACCTAGATGGTTACCAAGTCACATTTGCCATATTACTCTTTAGTTTCCATGAAATCTGGGTGGCTTCCTTTCTGTGGGACACCCTGTATATGATTCATTTCCTTGAAGAATTATGAGGTATTACTATACGAGTGTTTATATAGTCAAGGACTGTGATCATTAACTTTTCACAACGTTTTTCAGAGATTTTACCTCCATATAATAACTATCTCAATATACATAGTGTACATATTGAGGCCAAGGATATACAGTAAGCATGAAAGACCCATCAAAGTTTGAGTTTCACATTGAACTTTAAAAGTTTTCATGGAGAAGTTGCATGGATGAGCCAAGCAGCAAGTTTACTTTGCTCGCAACATTAATGTTACAATAAGAGTGTAATTTATGAGTTTAGCATATTAATAAGGATATATCGGGACAGGTATACCAAGCATTGTTAAGTTACGATGTGCCGTGCCAGGGGCTGCAAGTAATGTGTATTTCATGCGATAAAACGTGGCGTTTTTCCACTCTAGCTATATAAATGGGTGTACACATATAGTGTTGGTTGGTGTGTTGCAGCTTGCTGCAAAAATTAGTGGATTGTACAGTTGCACGTGTCGTTCAAAAGGGCGGGTTTTTATTGATCGCAGTATATCACCACCACCACGAACCATGCACCACTATAGGCACATGTACTGGCATCACTCCAATGGTGGGTCGTTATTATTTCTCTCTGGGCGTATATTTGACATTTTTGCCAGTGCTGCATGCGTCTCCAAAGACCTTGGCATATAGAGGAAAGTAGAGCTGGAGAAATAAATGCAATTCGCGTTCTCCACCATGCACAGATGCCATCAGAGGCAACCATGGTCTATCACTCTCGGAAGTCGCCAAAATCGACAAGCACCCACAACTCGCAAAGAACAAGGTTCTTTAACTCAGTTTACCACAGTCCTCTTCTGCAGCAGCTCCAACTCTCATACTTGTTCATTCCAGTCATGCCTCTCCATTGCCTCCGACCAAATGAGACACACATAGAATACCAATGCAGCAGAGTTGGGCATTTTTTCCCCCCTCTCTCTCTCCACTATTCCATTTTGGTTATGGGAATGGACAGGCAGACAGACGGACATAAGAGTAGAGAGTGAGCTAGAAAAATCGGGGAAATCATGAGTGACTGTAGACTTGAGAGAGGTGAAGCCCCGGAGCAGCATTACCTGCTTTTGTAACCAATGTATCCATCCTATCAAACCAAACCTCTTTTCCATCAGCATCTGAAAACGGCCCTTTTGCAAGAGAACCAAATCTTTCGACCAATTTCATTTCCTTGTTAGGAATGACATTTGTCTTTCTTTTTACTTCCACTACACTTCTTCCACATATAATGCAGGAGTATAGAAAGACATTATTGGAAGAATACGTTCAAACACCCACCACCCCCTCCAAAACCAACCAACTCCACGGTGCAATACGGAGCAAAAATAATGATTCTAGATAGATTATAGGTAATCGATAGAGTCTATATATACAGCATAAGTTTTCTTTTGCGAAAGAAGAATATAAGGTACATCTATATTCAAATTATGATGGCTCCTATCGAATTTTTCGTGCGATTATTTCACAAATAATCAGCAGAAATCCAGAAAATATTCAGTAAAAATACTTCAATATACCACGTTGTATAGTCTTAATCTCCTGTCGAATTTGTAAGTATTTTATTATTATTGTGGACAGAATGATTTATACATATAAAATTTTGTTCAGTTTAGGTGTGTTTTATACTTTTGCACAATAAATCCCACTCACTTGTCAGTATACCGGTAATTTATATTCATCAGCTTGGTAACCCCATAGGTATATAAACTTCATGTAAATAACGTATTTAAAAATTAACATCGTTTGAGACTATAATGTTAGCAAATTACAAGGAATTAATTCGCATGGATGACGTCAGAATCTGTCTGAGCTGCAGCGGACATTGTAATTAAATGTCAGTATGATGTCATCTTCGCATCATGTCATGTGAATTTTGTCGCCTGAACATAGTCCATGGTTCAAACAGTGTGGATTACTTGTCATGTGACATGGTTCAGTTTACAGTCTATGTGTCACACACTGGAAAGTACTTAGCTCAGGTTATATCATAATATTACTAGAAAAATACACAGAATCATTTCGCAGCAAGTATTGAATTTGTATAAAATTTATACAGATACAATTAAGATTTATTGAAAAGTTGTTTTTGTGTCATTCAACTCTGGCAACAAACTGAACAAGTGTGTTGTATGTAGTCAATAATGAACTGTGAACCTGGTTCGTGAAATTGCACTTTCAACAATGTATATAGGGCTAGTAGTATGTAGAGAGAATATATTCGTGCAGAATTATTGGATTCTCTGGAGTGCCATCCCTTTACTTAATTGCCATTTTGTGGATCCAACATTCATGAATAAATAATATCATAATGCGCTTTCAGACGTGGAATCAGTGGGCTCAGGTTTTCCAGATCATCATAATTGTGGTTTGGATGGTGCGATGCACTCCTCTTTCTGCCAAAGGGGACAAATCAAACTTACTTTTCCTCTTCTTTCTAAAAGCCCCTGTAACCACCGAACACTTGCAAGAAGTACTCATCCCATTGTCCTCAATTTTTTTGTACTAAATATATTAACAGAATACAACAAATTTAAACCTGTTGGACTCTAATAGTTGCCTGAAATACAATTATTATATATAATTACAACAGCTGAGTGTTTAGTGTTTAGCTTGTCAAATATCTTACTTCATGTCATAACATTGCCAAAAAAATAAGACACCTTCAAATAGACAGTATCATATGAATTATTCAACAATATTTGATATTTATCTATAAGTACTCTGAGAACTGTTGCAGACAAATCTTGGAGTCAGAGAATTGTTTGCACAAAACATTCTGCAGGGAAAGTTTTGCTCTATAAATTTTCTCAACACTTTGTCTCCTCCAGAATTCTGCAGAACTATTTGTAGTACGTATATGCAAGTTATTATTCTATATGAATGTAATACAGCTTATTGAGGGCCCCCTACTGGCCCCCTACTGGCCGAAACTGGCCAGTAGGGGGCCCTTGTTCACTGACTGCCATGTGTGCAAGATGCCCATACCAGCAATCCAAATTTAACCATGCAGGCTGCAGTACCATTTCAAGCCTGCATAATTTTATAATTTGTATGCATTTTCCAGATGTGCCACCAACAATTCTTTCTACTAACTGTGGAACTTGCCATGTTTAGCATAAAACTTAAAGGTAATTTACATAATATTCCTCGCATTACATTGTACCGGTACCAAAGAGGTTTGGTATAGTTACATACATTTTACTGTTTGTGTGTGGAGATTATGTGGGAATTTGAATATTAAAGCTTATCTACCTTATTATGTCGAAAAATAATATACCTACAGGGTGCACATGCAGATTTCTCAGTTATTATATTTCTAATAGGTAGGTTACCAAATTTCCAATATTATAGAAATGATCTGGAGATTGTTACTAATACGAGCAATAATATAACACGAATATTATTGTGTATTATTTACCTACTTCAAAATAATTTTTCAAAAATATTGCTTTCATGTCGCTGTCCATAATTGAATTGCAGTTTTTTTTACACAATTATAAAATCTGCCATAGACTATAATATAATTTGCAATTTCCATGATAATGAATTCAAAAAGAAAAAGAAAAAGAAAACTTAACTTATTTACCTTATAGGAGTGGGGGGAAAAATGTAGGAAAAATTCTGAACATGTTGGCTCTTCGCAATTGTCATTCTGGGCTATAATTTATTTCTTTTAACCCAGGTCACGTATTTACACCACAATTTTTAGCCGTGCCGTAAGATGGATGCGTCGATTCTTCAAATAATCCTAAAATGGATATCTCAATTGACCAAATAAATCCTGATTTATAGTGCAGAAACATTTCTCAGAAATAGAGAACAAAAACTTTCTTCGCAAAGTACTGCATGTCTAGAGTGACATCTCATTAAGATTTACCATTGTTTTTCCAGGAAAAGGTACACCTTTTGCAGATTGCGTGCAGTAATTGTCATTACTAGTCAGCGTAATATTAATATATGTAAGAGTAATTGCAATTAAACACCTGAAACATGACACTGGATTTGAAGGGAGAGCTGCGAGCGAGTAATTCGCAATTTTAATTTATTTGCATATAGTACTAACACAACAAGCGTTGAAGCATCAGATAACATATTTTACCCACTCTTGTTGTAGGTAATGAGTACGTAATTACTGGAGTTAGTTGGGCGGACGTCGGACCAAATTAATTAATTGCTATAGACTGGCAAAGTGGAGCTCCAAGTTCATTTGCACCGTAATTAGGAGTGGTCCAACTTACACTCCAAACGTTGACAAATCACAATCTACGACTTGCTAACTACTTAATTATGCCATATAAACTAAGTTACCTAGCTGTTGAACACAGTGCTGCACTTCAATTGTTTCTTCATTTGCATTACAGGAGTTTATTGCGCAATAAACAATAGAACAAGATGTGAAAGATAACATATTCACTTGGCCGCCATTACGCCAGTCAGACCAAATTCTGTAGAAACTCTGACAATCTCACTCAATAATGTCTGTTACAGTGAGACCTGCCTACTTTTTATGGGGACCACATACTGCATGCATGATAAATGTTTTAAAAACCTCTCCATGCATGGTGGAATCTGGCGGTCCCTTCCGATTCCACCATAGACAGGTTTTCCAGAGTGTCAATATGATTTACAGTTTGTCCTTTGGTTTATGCACAGCTCACTTTACATCTCCAAATTCCCCAAATAATATTTATCATCGATTATTTGTATGTATACGTGCTTCCAATCAGTACATTTTCTTCAAATTCATTTAGAAAATTGACCAAGACATCCCTGAATTGTTAAAAAAGAAATGCTGATTAAAAACTCATGAAAGTAGATGCATAGTAAATGTACGGCACATGAAAACAAAAAAAAGGGAAAAAGATGTTCCCATGCCGGGAATCGAACCCGGGCCTCCTGGGTGAAAGCCAGGTATCCTAGCCACTAGACCACATGGGAGATACAGAGAAATCGACTAGCCACGCTTATGAATAATGAAATTGAGTACTTGTGAATTAACCTTATCTTTGAAATAGTATGTCATGTTAAAAATGCTTGTAATTCTTTTTAAAAATGTCATATTTCGTTCGCTCATCTATATTCAAAAATAAAATCCAACATTGTTTAACGCGATTAATGTTTCCATATAACTTTCATTTTAAATGAAACGAACATTTCAACACGTGGCCATATATTAATTTTGTTTTCTGATACTATAAGTGATAAACAACACTCAATTTTACCCTGAAACATTATATCTGTTTATAATCGATGATTACCGCAATTTTGCTAGAAAACATGGCATTTTGCCAGCAGTACGTACCATGCAATGACGAATCCATTCTGTGAAGCGTTTTAACGATACACGTAGGGGTTTATATATAGCTCGTTGTTCGCACATTCGATAAAACTCGCTTCTGAACGGTGGCGACATCTGGTGGTAGACGTGAACATCTATATGTTATTTGCCCATCCAACGAAACCTTGAAATTAACGTTTTGGACTTTGGACCAAAACTAAGCCACAAATTATGAGAATTGTGAATAAGGCGGGGCAAACTTTTTCCGGAAATGAACGTACTTCAATTCCTTGATAAGACATGAACAGTGGTGACAATATTTCCAGTCCTGATGTATAATAACTCTGTGCAATGAAGTGGTGCATGATGCAACCAGTGAAACTGACATTCTCGTCTGCTCTTTAATTAAACTCTTTAAATTTTTGTATATCACAAGAGATATTAACTTATACATTGCAAAATGAAAGGAACCCGCCAGCTTTTGCAACCCAATCCGGTTGATAAAGCCTCTTTTGGATCCAAATTGTTTTTCTGGTAAGTCATATTATCCCTTTAAATTGACTATTTTAATATTCATTATATATTCAATTCCGATTTCATGAATATATATATCTATTCATAAGGAGATTTGCTATACTAATTAATACATGTATATGGTTTTGTTGAATGGGATTATTTTAAATGCAAGCTGTTTATCAATCAGCTGGTAAGTTTGGAAAAGATGAATTAATTGCTCCATATTTGCCTCTTTAATTGAAAATAATGTATTTAATTTTTTAAGTTTAGTTCAAAGAAAAATATTGTCTTTACATGGTTACACTAATTTTTTTGTAACATATTAAGTGTATATAATTTAATTTTCTAAACGAACTTGCGAAACCGCTTATTCAAATATTTCCATATTTCCCCATAAAAACTGTCGATTATTCCAATTGCAATCTTACTACAAAAATAATGACCCATACTGATAAAAATATTCAATATTTATTTATGAATCTTGGAGAGTTTCAGATGCAACCCGAAGTGTACTTCACTGCATAACAAGTTGAATTTCAATGAACTCATTACTTTACAATGTTGTTGTTTTTTCATTCAATTGCAATAGAAATTGTATGTTATCACACAATAAACTTTAAACATTTAGGAAAATATAGCTTACATTAAACATGTTACGTAATAAATGTCACTAAAAATATTTATTTTTCGGCTTATTTGTGCAATTTACTTCTGACATCTATAAATTTCTTTCAATAAAGACGCTGATAATAAATAAAATTATCTGTATATGAAATATTTACCATTGCAAGTTAGTTTACTATAAAAGGGAAAGTTGTATTTCCATATTACATTGTTGTCCACTTAAAAGATTAAAGTTAACAATGCAATTTAAACTAAGATTATAGTCGACCTTGCACTGTATTTAACTTCGAGTTTTAAATTTGCGCTCTACTTTGTAAATTATATAGCTAATGCCGGCAAAAGAAAATTACTAGCAGCATATATATCACTGTAATGACATCATAATTACATATGAAAACACCAAAAACGACCGTGAATACAGTACAACATGTAAAGTTAATGCAAAATATAAGTATTTCTGCTAGAAATGCACTTAAAGAATGTAACTGTATACTTTTTTAGAGCTTCAATCAGTGACACAAATCAGACAACGTTTTTACATGTCGTTTGTAATTTAAAAATGTAAGATTATGTACCAAAAAGTGTCATCTGTGACCTGACCGTACCAATCACTTCTCTATATCGTGTCTTGTATGAATCGATTTTACTCTAATTTTGATTGGTGAAAAGTTTATTTAACTTTTTTGAGCAAAAAGTGACGTTGCAACCCTCGAACCACAGGTAAACCAATAGTCATTCGTGTACCCTTCAAGGTGTAAATGATGAATTAAATGTGTTCGAAGGACGTGCGGGGTATTTCCAAGCTAGGATAAAATGTACATTTCATTTTTCCATGAATCTTGGAATTAACCTGCTATTTTATTGGACGTATCCATAAAAGTTTCTACATTTACTCGGTGATGATGGTCCAAGATATAAATCCATCCGAATCTGCTTCAATTTTAACAATATACACTGTAGGGTGAGTGTTTTACTTTTCTAAGAATTGTTTTCATTAATCTGTTCAAACAAAATTAAGAAATAGGCTACACTTCATTTGAACTAAGTTTACTCATTATTGTACTCTCATCTAGCTCATAAATCACAAATTTATTTAAGGGTTCAATTTAAGAAAATAACTTTGATTTAAAAGCTTCTTAGAATTCATGCAAGTAGCAATCATGTACAGTATAACATATGTTTATATTAAACATTTGATTTATTATTCAATTGAAAGGCATATGTATACAGTATTTGAGCAAAAATATATTTAGGCATAAATGAAGCACTTAATATTATATTGTTGATTGTGCTGCAGCAAAGCAATTGCTTCAACTAGACAATTAATAATATCATTTATACGTACATCATAATTTACTGTAGCAATTTTGTCATCATATGCCAACGTTTTTCATATTATCATAACTGACAGGTACAATTACTTAATTTAAAACAATTTTTTGTGGGACGTACCCGACCCCAACATAAGAATCATGAAGTTTTGTAACATTGCATAACTGTATATGTTTTGTATGCCTGTAAAATATAATTTTACAACAATCTGCATGCACTGTTCTTTCAACAAAAGACAAAATTTTGCCCCCAAATTTCCCCAACAGTGATCTGTAATATTAAACCAACACCACGCTTACATCAAAATCATTAAATCCATTATTACTTTGATCCTTTAGTGAATTACTTGTGTTCATATCCATGAACATGGCACAATGGATCAGTGTTAATATAATTAATTGCACTTGTAAGTTTTGCTTTTAAATGAGCTTTTAATGTATACCCTGTGGATTTCCAAGCTCCAGAACATTGTGTAACGATTACAAAGATTTAACTAACAGTGTAGATAATTGTTCCTAAGGTAAATCTGTCGGTTGAATTCTTCTTCTCTCAGGTGGCTTAATTCATTCTTCAGAAAAGGTTACAGTAAAGAATTGGAAGTTGAAGACCTTTACGCAGTCCCTGAAGAAGACAAGTCTGAGACTTTATGCTGCGCATTGGAAAGGTTACCTACATAACGTTAAAGAAAACAATTTTTGCATTCGTTTTAATTCAAAATGTTGCGATTTTATTAATATTAATTGCAGGGAATGGCGCAAAGAAATAGAGAAGAGCAAGATGGGGAAACAACCGAGTTTAAAGAATGCTATAATCAGATGCTTTGGATTCAAGTACATCTGTTTTGGGCTCTTTATACTCTTGGAAGTATAAGAACGATGATTTTAAATTATGAGGAAAATAATGAAAGGCATATTTCATGTGAATCGATTTGAATTCATTGTAGGAATGTGGGACTCGAATCGCGCAGCCAATACTTCTAGCTCAGCTGATAAGAAGTTATTCGGAAAATACTGCAGAAGGTTACAACAAGAGCTTGTATTTTGCTGGAGGATTAGTATTTTGCTCCATACTGTTCACAATTACCCATCACCCGTACTTCTTTGGGGTGCAGCACATTGGCATGAAGATACGCGTGGCGTGTTGCGCACTCATCTACCGAAAAGTATGAACATTTTAAATCAAAAATATCCAAAGCTTGTTTTACCTATCTATTGTCACGAGTTAAATTCACAGGCTTTAACACTGAGCACCAGTGCACTGGCCCAAACAGCAACCGTTGGTCACATTGTCAATTTAATGACCAATGATGTCAGCAGATTTGACCAGGTCTTGAATTTCAAATTTCATTACATTCTTATAATTGGCACCTGTTTAATATATATTCATGTTGCTTATTACAGACAGTAGTATTCTTGCATTACCTATGGATAGGACCATTGCAAGCATGCATTGTAATTTCTATTCTATGGATGTACCTGGGTCCTGCTGTGTTTGCTGGATTCGCAGCACTGTTAATGTACGTTTTCCTTCAAAGTGGTATGGGAAGAATGTTCACAAAACTCAGGTATTACATGCATGTAATCTGGAATATTTAGAGCTTTAATTAATTGAAACAATATCCTATATATACGCAGATCCCGTATTGCACGCTTGACGGATGCAAGGATATGTATCATGGATGAGATACTGTCGGCCATGAAAGTGATCAAGATGTACACGTGGGAGATACCGTTCAAAGATCTGGCTGCAGCAGCTAGAAAGTAAGAAGAGTATTGCTTTACATTATAAAGGTTTGAATTGTGGAAATTAATCTTATTATTTGCAGGAAGGAAGTAGATGAGATTCGCAAAGCGTCCTACTGCCGTGCCTTGAACATGTCGCTGTTCTTCACATCATCTAAAGTCATCCTGCTTATGACTTTCATGACTGCTGTACTGACTGATTATCCACTGAATGCTGAAGTCGTCTTCTTAGCAGTTTCACTTTACAACTGCGTCCGATTAGTAATGACATTGTTCTTCCCATTCGCCGTGGCTCAGGGTGCTGAAACTCGCGTGTCCATCAGTCGTGTCCAGGTCGATGCCAATTCATGTTACTTATAATAACAGTAATTATTAACTAGGTACAGTGGGGAATTGCTAATAGAATACTTTGTTATCAGAAATTTCTTCTACTCGATGAAAGCGACGTGGACTCATCGGTGACAAAATCAAATTTGCGTCCAAATATTTCCAACTGTGGTGTGACTGTGGAAACTATTTCTGCCATGTGGAATGGGGTATAGGTTATGATGCTATTCAAAGAGAGCTAAAGTAAAGTATATAGGTGTAGTGAAAGATGACGTTATTTCTTTAAGAACTCAGAAAGCCAAACTTTAAGTGATATATCACTAACTGCGCATCCGGGTAAATTGGTGGCAATAGTTGGACCAGTTGGAGGAGGAAAGGTGTGTCATAGTGGGACTTAAATCCACAAGTATCCAACATATGTTTGATATATTATTAATTGTGGACAATCTGTAGACTTCTTTGCTGATGTCCATTCTTGGTGAACTTCCAACGACACGCGGATTAGTGAACGTACGAGGAAAGCTTGCCTATGTGTCACAAGAGCCTTGGGTTTTTGCAGCCAGTATTAGACATAATATACTTTTGGGAAACCCGTTCAATCAAAGTCAGTACCAATCTGTCATCCACGCATCATGCCTTGAAAAGGTGCAAATGTCTTTATTTTTAATCCGGGCCTCCAAAATTTGATTATTGCATGGTATTTCAAAAACCTGTTAATTTAAATCAGGTTTTAATTAGAAGATTGAATGAATGTAATCAATGTCATTTTGTTTTATAGGACATACAGCACTTCCCATATGGAGACCAAACTCTTGTTGGCGAAAGAGGAGTTATGCTAAGTGGCGGCCAGAAAGCAAGAGTTAACCTAGCCAGGTAGTCAGGCTATAAGTATCTGTAGAATATACACTTCTCTTGAGCAAATGTTAATTTCTTAGAGCACTGTATGTCGACGCCGATGTGTACCTCTTGGATGACCCACTGAGTGCTGTTGATGCACACGTTGGACGACATTTGTTTCAGCAGTGAGTTATATTTTTGTGTTTTTACGTGTTATCATCGGTTTCGCGGATTGTATAGTTTTATAGATTCGCTGAATCATGACAGGTGTATTCAAGGATATCTGAAGAACAAAGTGTGCATACTCGTCACCCATCAAGTCCAGTATTTGCAGAAGGCTGAACACATCATTATTCTCAAAGATGTACTGAAATCCGTATAATTTGCCATGAAGCAGTATATATTGTACAGTACATAATTATATGACTTATGAATTTGCATTTCTTCCCAATGACACCTTAATCAGGGGAAGTGTGTAGCTCAGGGTTCTTACAAGCAACTCGTAGATAATGGGGTTGATTTCACGGCCATGACTGCTCCGAAAGAAATGATCCCAGTGAATCAAAGTCTCCAAAAATTCAGTGTTCCCAGAATCGAAAACACGGAGTTGACTTATGGGTCAACACTTTCCATAGACGAAGTAAGTTGTTCATTTTTTTACATTTGTAGACTCACTCTGCTAAATTGAATATGTCCTGTGGTGTAGGGACTAGAAAAGTTTGTAGAGTTAACGCAAGAAAGTGAAGGAATAAAACCAAAAGCAGTCGAGGAAACAAAATCCTCAGGTAAACGATACAATAGCTTCATTATTAACTAAACTTATTAAGGTACATATTTTGTTATATATACTTTATTTAGGTGGTGTGAGTGGTGAAGTATACAAAGTGTTTTTTGCTGCTGGTGGTGGTCCATTCCTCCATGTTGCTTTTGTGCTGTGCAATGTGATCACCCAATTGCTGGTTAATGGTTCTGACTATTGGTTACGTATTTGGTAAGTAATTCACATTTGACGAAGCATGCAGCAATAACTTTTGCACAAAGACACGTTCTAATTTCTTCAGGGTTGACATTGTATGTCCTATTTATTGCAATATTATTGTTGTGGTTGGGTGCACAGTACATTTCACAGTGAAAATAAATGGCATTTGTTGCCAACATTGCAAGGTCAGTTCTGTAAATATCATTGTCGGCCGAACAAGGCCTCCAATTTAATGGGATTTACCTTGCTGTGTACGGTGTACAGTGTACCAAGCCAAACCCTATAATTTAAGAACATTAAACACACTTCTGTCAGAATTGCCTCACTTTGCAATAATTTCGTGATGTCCCTGATGTATACTGCATACATATAGTGTGTACAAATGGTCGAAATAGATAGAAAAAAAATGATTGAACTGTTTGCACAGGTCCAATGCAGTGGAGCGAAGTAGTCAGTGGACAAATGCACTGGAAGGAACACAGTGCAATGGCGACGAATTTGCAAATGACACCTTTGGTGGTGTTATAGTGAACTGCACGGACAATGCCGAGGCAATGGAAACTAACGTGAAAGACTATACCACAGACCCATACATCAACATGTACATCTATGCTGGGATAGTTTTGGCATGTTTCCTATTCAGCATCATCAGGACTGCTCTCTTTTTCTCGATGTGCATGAACGCCTCCATTAACCTGCACAACCTTATGTTTGGAAGTATCATCCGAGCAACTATGAGTTTCTTCGACAACAATCCTGTTGGTCAGTATATCATATATTAACAATCTCACTGAGCTAGTCTATATTTTGTTATAAATTCAATTGCATTGAACATGTACCACAGAGTGCAGTGATATTTTTGTGTTATATACTTACAACAGTCCTCATTAACACGTGATGCAATATTTCATCTGTAACAATTGTGACACGTGTATGTACATAGGTCGCATCTTGAATCGTTTCTCAAAAGATATTGGCACAATGGACGAATTGTTACCTGCAACCTTCTATGATGAAATAGCTGTAAGTAATGTATATTACTGTATGTTAGTGCTCCTAAAAAATATTGCTTGGGATGTTTTGCCAATGGAGCACGTATACATATGTGAATGGCTGGTTGCATGGGTTTCTTCGGGCTATGTCTTATTTGCTTATAAAAATAATGCAAGAAAATATATCATTCTTCTTTCTTTTGCTTCTCTTGTGTCTATGCAGGACGTATATTGAATCGGTTCTCTCGTGATATTGGCATTATTGACGAGTCACTTCCTGTGTGTGCTTATGACATGATCGAAGTAAGCTAAAGTCCCTTGCATGCTTTGCTGCAACATTCAAGTCATCGTATTTTGCTCTTCCTTTCAGATATTCCTACAGCTGGTTGGGATATTATCCATCGTGATCATAATCAATTATTGGATTGCTGTGCCAACCATCATACTGGCTGTTTTCTTCGTCATCCTCCGCAAGGTGTATCTTGAAACTGCCAGGGATGTGAAACGTCTCGAGGGCACAAGTAACAATTACCCTAATTAAGAAACGTCTTAATTCTTGCAAGTAAACTTTTATACATATATACCCTGCTCTAATTTTATAGCCCGAAGTCCAATCTACTCGCACCTCAGCGCAACATTACATGGTCTAATAACTATCAGAGCCTTCGGTGCCCAGGATACATTCATCCATGAGTTCCATAACCATCAAGACGTCCATTCAGCAGCATGGTATATATTTTTGTCCACCACAAGATGGTTAGGCATGAGACTGGATTGGATATGTGTCGTTTTTATCACGGCAACTACGTTCTCGCTGTTGGCTGCTAAGTCAGGTATAACAATGGACCTTATTGACCCTGTTGAAAATTTCCATCACAGAATAATGTGATACATTATATTATTCAGGCATGGGAAGTGGAGACATAGGGTTAGCCATATCTTCTGCCTTTCTCTTATCCGGCATGTTCCAATGGGGTGTTCGACAGTCAGCCGAAGTCGAGAATCAGGTCTATATGTCATTTTTTATTGCATTAGATCACTCATAATTAGCTTCCACCAAGGAGTTATAAACTGTATCAGGAGCTCCGAGCCAAATGTGGAATCTGTCCCCACTCGCCAATGGAACGATGGAACGTATAGCAAGGAATACTAAGGGTATGGAATGGAAGCTTGCCGCCATATTTGCCATCGTGACGTCACTGTGTGCGGCATATTCGAATCGAACGTTT
>JAQIWR010000712.1:0-17813 GCA_034695945.1 Glomeris hexasticha
ATTGTCCCATCGTTATTAGGGACACAAACACTACTTACTCGCGGATTATCGTCGACCCTGTCAGTTCACCTTTAAGTAATATCTGCAGCGCCATCTACAGAGCAACTTATAATTGTCACATATTTTTCATTCCTCATCAACTTCAATGTAATTTATTATTTAATTCCACAAAGAAAAGGTCATATTTGTGCGTATGTTGACAGGAGACAAACATCAAACTTGATTTAATATTCTCGTTGAGTGAAAGTTTTATATACTTCAATCGATCGACCTACATTTCGGATAATCGGGTTCCATTTTTTGTAATCAAACAGGTCCCACATATCGAGATTTACCGGCAGCAAGACCCAATTATAACCCCAATTCCCTTCACGTTTGCTCCGAATATTTATGACATGTTGCTGTATGGGACATATATTGCTGGCCGTGCATTTCTCCACAGACCAATCAAATCAACGCAATATTGCGCCATCTAATTCCAAGCCTCATAAAATTTCAACATGATCATATCATATATAGAACGTACATTATAAACCACCCCTTCAATTATATATAAAACACGTCATTTATGAGCGTCCCCTGTACCGCTTATAGAACATCAAATTAATATTTCATCTCGTTTTCTCAATGTGTAAACATTCGTGAAAGTAGTGCAGAAATCGGATTTAGCCCATTGCGTGCACATCTAATAAGTGCTTTAGTCCAAAGATAAGAAATCATGAACAGCAATTATTTGTTACCTGAAAACTATTTTGCACAATTGCAACCAATAATGCATTTAATAAGCATTAAAGTTTTAGAAGGGACACAACTAGCCACACCTTTACTTCCATATTGACCCCACCCACTTTTTATTACGTTATTAGAATTAATCTGTGGCTATAAATCTCGTCTCATATCACACCGTCACATACAATCCGCCACTTTCAAGAGCCAGAAAAGTTTTTATGCAACATGCATGTGCAACGCATGCAGCAGTCAAACAAACCTGCTGCATTCAAGCATGCAACTTGCATTTTGCACGCATGCGAAAGTGAAGTCTGCATGCATGCACACATTATACATGCCGCATACATGTTAAGATCTGTTGGCATTTTTGCAGCATGCGTGTATTTGGAACACATGCAGCATGCATATAAATGTCATGATGTCATATATTCACCATGCATGCAACAAGCATGTCAGCAGGAGGTGTGTCTACAGGAGGTGTCCTACTGGACACATCCTGCAGGACACATCCGCATGTCATCAATATGACATGCAGTGAAAACCACATGCAGGGAAGCTGCTACTAGACTAGCACCGGATAGGGATAACTACATAAAAATTCACATTGTAGCACAGAAACATGGAACATGGTTCATTAGACTAATTTTATGGTTCCCTGCAACTTTCAAATTGGAACTAGGGTCCTAACTGCTACGGTTCAATAGGTAAAATGGTAATAACCTTGATGTTGACGTCATAGGTCACTTGCGATATGATATTCGGATTCCCCACATATCACTTCCTATTCCATAAACAAATAGGGGCATTGTGCACCTCACCGTTTCAGAAATAAAAGCATGGAACTATACTTTTGACTCACCCTGTATTGGTGTAATGTAATTGTGAGTTTGCAGGACATAATACAGTGGAATTAATCCTGTTAAAGTTTTGGGGCACAGCTAATGGACAAATAAGCCCTTTGGTGGACGACGCCATTGCCATTTAGAAGATGAGGTTGAAGGGCGGTCCTTGCCGATCGAATTTGCTATCAAAGATATTGTCCGAAATTGGGTCAGTAATTTCAGATTCCAAAAAGCCAAATTAGGATAAAACAAACTTAACCTAGTTTCAGTGCTGTGGAAGATGCTTAGAGCAGATCACTGCTTTTGACGAAAAATCACCTGAGCACCACCACCAATGAGGTGTCCTACTTTTACACCCTTCATTACTATGCATCATGCCCATTATGCGACGTGCCATCATGGTGCCATCGGCAACAACACTGCACCATTGCAATTACATCCCAATATCGCACACCAACTTTTATGAGTAGCATACAGATACACCTAAACAGCAACACCCCTTTACTTCCTTTTATATAAACGTTTTACTGGCCAGATAAAACCTGTCATAAAAACAAAAAACTCATTTCAAATTCCTTTAAAGCCGAGTTCCCATTCTGATTCAGTTTCATACTCCAGTGTTGAAAAATTCAATTCAAAACTGTTGATTAGACATAAGTATGGCAATTATATGGCGGCCATTACACCAGTCAGCTCACATTTTATGCAGATTCTCCTATCAAACTACCATTTTATCCTATCAAACTACAATTTTCATTATTTCATTTCATCATTTTGCTTCTCTCAAGTAGAAGATTATTGCTAATAGACTGACTGGTGTAATGGCGGCCAAAGAATGAAAGATAAATACAGAAAATTGTATAAAATACGTGTTGATTTTTCAATGTAACCAGCTTTTTTTCAACAAAATTAAGTTGTTAAATGAGATATGCAATTGTTTGTTCGAAAGTACCCCATTCATTGGTTAATTATGTAACAGTGGGCGTGGCTATGAGGGAAACTGTATGCGTTTCATTACCGATTTCAATTAGTACAATCGCTTTCCACCAGGGAATGAATTATTTATTATCAAATGTAACATAAATATAGATTATCATAAATGCCTTATATTTTCTAACAAAAGCCGGTCTCCAATTGAAGCCGGGTCATTTTGGACAGACAATGATACAAGCCGGCCATCGATGGGATTTAACGCTGTAATCTACAAAATGTATATATACTTTTATAGGGTATGCGTGGCATTGCATAAAATAAAAGGCGGCCTCTAATAGAAGCCGGGGTTCTATTACAAGCCGGGTGTCTATTAGAAGGCGGGTGTATATTAAAAGCCGGGTGTCTATTAGAAGCCGGGTGTCTATTTGAAGCCGGGTGTCTATTTGAAGCCGGGTGTCTATTTGAAGCCGGGTGTCTATTTGAAGCCGGGTTATATTAGAAGTTGGGTTCTATTTGAAGACCTCGTGAAAATCCAAAATTTCAATAAAAGCCCGGGCTTCTATAAGAAAATTTACAGTAAGGCTAAAACTTCTGAACCTCTAATTCAATGTCTTAAGATTAGTGACGTCATCATTCGACTATTGAATGAAAAAAATGTAATGAATGTGCAAATAATATTTCACTTATTTTCTAGAGTAGGTCGGTCCAATCATTGGTCCAATACATTTTTATACTTTAATTTTATATTCATACATTTTTTTCTCAAATATGTTCAATAAAATTGTGTCAAATTTTAAAGGGCACTGCAACTTTAAGCCCCACTTTCTTCGACATCCAATGACGCTCAGTAATGCGAAAGGTGGCATTTTTACGCTGCAAAGAAATAAAAAACATGGATAAAACCTGTCGACGTAATCTCCTAGGAAGAGGTAATTGGCATCTGGAGGATATCCACATTTGTCGAAATGTCTCAAGAGGTCCTCGTACTGTCCATGAATGTCTCCTACGACGTTGACTGGTGCCTCAAGTTCCACCAAAGTCGGTTGTTGCAGGAAAATCTCCCGGGAAACCATGCAAAGTTGTCGAATTTCCAATTCGCTCAAAGCCGCCTATACAAACAAGAAAACAAGTGTAAATTTTAGGCACGGCACGTGCCCCATACCCCCCATACAAATAACGCATGCTACGAATAGGCATCGGGTGAACGACCTTTTTTCCCTTTTCCCATAAATCCTAACCGTATTATATGATACTGGTCTCGTTGCTAAATCGATATAGACCATTTCGACGCCAGAATATAATTTACAGCATCGCATTTCGTACCGGAAATCGGTGAAGCGTGATCGTCCGCAATCCGAGATAACATTCGAAACGCCGCCATTGCTAATCTATGGTGACGTCACAATTATGGAACGCCGAACGTGGCGCGAATAAAAACCATACAAAACTTGCTCGTTTCCATATAAGTGTACATGCATATTTCTCTTGAATGCTCACGGATCCTATAATAAAAATTTATCATTTCAAGTTGGAATGCAATAGTACATGTTCAATTGCGCGTCACTTTCGCGTTTTCCACGAAATAAGTGCATGCGTAATGGCGCAATAGTGCATCGAACAATGGCGCTCCAGCCAATCGAGTTCCAATTTAATTACTATCAATTAAAGATTAAAGTCGCGTTGTTATTCAACAAAGGTAATCCGTATAAATTCAGTAAATGCAGTACATTATTCAATATTCCTAATGGAGGATTAACACAGCATACTATATGCAAATTTAAAAAAAAAAACATAATAAACCGTCGACCTAGTTTGGTACCGAATTTGAAAAGTAGATGGCGCTTAGCACAACTAGGGTTAAATTATAATCCGCTTTACAGACTTATTCAAATCTTAAAGTTGAATGTATAATCTGTCAACTATATAAAAATCCCGTTCTATTTGAATCCGATAGTGATTGCAAGCTATGCAAAATATAGAAAGCAATATAGAGAAGTGATATAACCATATAAATTTAAAAGAAAAGAGGTCAATTGGTTTTCCCGCCAAATTGCCAAATCAGTCCCATGCATTAAATTCGCTGTGATTTTTTTACTTCTATTGTGTGAGGAAAATCGATAATAAAATGTGGAAATGTCATTTAATGGGGTTCATTTAACGTTGCTTTCATCTTTCAAACTACAACATGCTGTCTTTTTTATATACACTGTTGTATAGTTTTAAAAATCAAGCTTTAAATGTCAGTAATTATGTCATAAATGTATTATTTTATTCTACATAACCTCTTTAAAAACTTTCATAAATGCTGATTTTAATTCTAACTTAGAAATACATATTACATGTAAATAATTAGATTTGCTAACAGACATATTTTACCATTTTATATTACATAATAAATCAACTGAATTACCATGTAAAGTCCAATTTACTTATTACAACCCTATTACATAATTAATTAATTATCCACAATACTGTATCTATAGTGGATATATTCTGTAATTGTAATACATATGTCTACTGAATATGTAATTCTCATTCTGCAAATTGAAATAATTATAAAACAATTAGATGAACCAGATGAACATATGTAATCTAATTTCACGAGATTAAATTTCTATTAGCACATTATATCATATAATAATACAAACAAATTAACCTAAATCTGAATTGCTGGGAATAATTAAATTATATATAGTGGGCATATAAAAGAAGGTGTTGATCTGTTTTTGGAGGTGGACATGCACAGTGAATTCTACATGCATGAATGCATTATTCCTTTGAAATATATGCTAATTTCATGCAAATTCGGACCTTTGCATATTATATGTGTGTATATATTATTATTAATGAGTTGGTGGAGGGAAAGTTAATGGATGTGCATGGGATGAGTGACCCAATTGCAGGGGAAATTTTATGTGTATGGAGAACGATTTGGCTTGCCATACATGGCCGTCAAATAAATAAACACACACAACACAGAGAAAGTGCACAAAGTTGATAATAAAAATAGTAGCACGGTCGGGTCAAGTTAATAAATATACAGTGGACTAGTGGTAATAGTATATTGGATTATTATTGCATAGTATGAGGGCCTTTTGGGGTCAGTATTTATTATCTGTGTGTGTAAACTTGCCATGGTGATCGACATTTTCACATTTCCTGACCCAAATTGGCAACCATTAGTTATTCACCTGCGAGTGAATCGTCATTATTGCATTATTGCTACCTGACATGACAATAGTAAATCACTATTTTCACTTGTCATATTTCAGAAATTGCCACTTGTCCACCTTGAGAAAATTTCCTGCACACATATTTCATAAACAATGTTTTGCAACATTTACCTTGCATAATTATTTATTGCATTTTTTACTTACTTACTTACTTACTTTCGTTTTTTTTAAAATAATGCTTGTCTACAATTTATTAGTTTACAATCCCCACAGGAACGTCATTACATACACTTTAATTAGTTGCAAAAAAATGGTTTCATCATTTCATATTGCAGAACATGGGACTAGTTTTTTTAATTTTATTATTTATTTATTGCTTCACCATAAATTACGTCAATCAAAATGGAAGACTAGCATCTTTGTATATCTCATCACCTTCACTCAGCTTTAATAATCACAACGTCACATTTATACATATTTATATATTTTTATGTATACCCCATTATGACGTAATCAATATTCTCCGATTTATTGACAATTTTCCTATTGTACTAAACTATGATACATTGCAACACATCTGGAATAAATTATATTTAATTTCACATATGACATAATTTATGGATGCTCCCTCAATTAAGTTTTTAACCCTTTCATTTTTAATTTATTTGTAATTTACTTCGAGAAATATTTAACCTTCTAATTAAAATCACTATTTACAATATCTGATTAATGATTTAATTTAAAACCAGTGAACTTTAAAATTTCACTCTAGATACGAAAAAATAAAAATCAGGTTTACTAATATTTAAAAAACAAACAAAAAAACAAGGAATATACATCATTAACAGCTGTTCCAGTTTCAATAACTTCTGCATATATTAATATCAGCATTATATCCATTAACCTTCATTTTTCCACCAACATTTCATATTTCTTATTCTTAAAAAAGTTGTAATTGGCGTAATTGGTCAACAAAACCTGTTTTTGACATGATTATTAATAGCATGGATTTCACCATTAAGATTAATGCAATATAATATCATGCCATACATTACTGAAAAACCTGCACTGTTCAATTAATTTCAGTAGTGCATATGACAGTTCAGCTTTAATACTAATTAGCATTAAAGCTGAACTGTTATAGTTAAAGATATTATGCATGGTGTACATGAAAATAATACTGTTTGAATTGTAATATTACACTATAAATAAAAGTATAAATGAAAGGACCTGGTGAGCCGGAAGTGCCCTTGCAGCCAGTATTTTTTCCAGCACCCTGTCCACGTCCAGAGTGTCCATCAAGGTGTACATATCTGTGTTTCTGGATGGTTTCCACCAACCGATTCCAGGTCTTGTTCTTCTGTCAGTTTGATCAGCTGTGTTGGGTCCATTGGACCCATTGGAAGGGGCCATTGTCTGGGCCTTGGCCCTAGACAACTGTAACAGATGATTCCAACGCATCTGCAATTGAACACAGATAAGGACAAAGTGCTATACAAAGTGTATATAGGAAGATGTGAGAGTTGACACATGTGCCACACACCACATACAAGTGCTAACTGACTTGAATGGTGTTTGGGCAGAGGCTTTTCAAGAACGGTTGTGGTCACGTGTTCAAGCGTCGCTTAGCAACCACAACGGCGCTCATCTCTCATCTCACTCATGTTCAAAACCAAACGACCCAGATTTGTAGACAGTTTTAGAAACAAAAAAAGAAATGCAAAACATTCCAATGAAAAGCCAGATGCAACGAAATATTCATGTACATAATGTTAGTGTCAAGTTGAAGTTGTGTACATGTTATACAACTCAAATTTACATGAGATATTACAGTTGCTAAAATAACTTTTGCCATACTTTCATAACTTGCTTTTTTATTTTATACTTTTATTTTCATGTACACATCGTTTATGAATGTCCCCACAATGAACTTTTATAAAATAATAATAATAATCTCTCTTTTATTCAGTGATAATAATAATAATAATAATAATAATAATAATAATTTCATCTGCAGTAGTACATTTTCACATATTTTAATTGCAACATTCGCAACTGTTTAATTTTGTATATAAAACAATGCAATATTTCAATTGTTATTGCATTTTAAAGTCATAAGTTTAAATTGAACTTTTAATTACAAAATAATAATTGATTAATTATATTCAGTTTATAAATATTGACAGTACTGTTAAATTCTACCCCGGTTTTGAAGGTTATTTACAGGAGTTTGTAGCCCTGAATTGTTTGTTGAAAATTATTTACAAAAACAATAAATAAATAAAAAATAAATGTTCAAAATGTTGATGTAAAATTCCAGAAAGGTACCAAAATGTATTTCGAAGTAAACAGCTTCAAAATGCACATTGGCCTGAATTTCTTCTTCGAACTATATTTACTACAAGCTCTGGATACTGTGCAGGGAGGTGCAAAATAAACGCAACCCATGCATGTAGTAATTTAATAAATTATTTTGAATTAAATGTTACACTATGTTTCATGAACAGCTGATTTCAAAGTTAATAAGTAATGTAAGACTAAATTCAGCTTGTTACTTTTGCAAATAAAACACTTGGTTAAATACGGTAAAATTTTAAATAATACCTACAACATTTTATATTATATAATTATTTGTAAATTTAAAATAATGTAACGTTTTCAAATTTTAATCCCACAACTGAGTTCCAGATACTACTGTACAATGTAATTCTATAGTAGCCCTATAGAAAATATACACAAAACTTGGGATAAAATATTGAAATCTGTCAATAAAAAAATTAAAACTTATTGAAAATAAATGGAAAAGTGGAGCATATTTTTTTGGTAAAGAAAACAAACTGATTTTAATTTATATTTCCAATATCTTCCTGAACATATGATCAAGCACTGCAAATATATAAATATGGCATGCGGGTGAAAAGTGGGGCAATAAATATTGGAATTTGACATAATAGGTGGAGCTATGGAATTCGAGTAGGCCTAACGGAATAGCAGGAATATCCGGGGTAAAAAGGGGTGAGTTGGGTTTGAAATGGTCCCTAAATCGATAGACTGGGTGACTTTATGCTAGCAATCGATCGACAAAGAAGCAGGTTAAGTAGGCAGCGAATAAATTTACTCTTTTCTCCGTTTTCCTCCCATGGAGTTCCTGGTTTATTCTACTGCGCGACTTTCTGGCAAAAACTCAAACAAATTTCACTCGAAATAAGATTAGAAAAAAATGGCCCTACCAATCGCCAAAGTCAACACACTCGAGCCAGAAGGGTGTTGAACAGTTTCAAATGTTCAATAAAAGTTAGAAAAAAGCACTAGTCCAACGACTCTCTCATGCTTTTCACCGAATTTCATTTCCATGCCAAATGGGTCTAAAAAGAGTTCACATGTTTTTCTTGGCATTAAAACATAACAAAAACAAACACGTTTTCTTGGCATTTTACAGCTCAATAATCACCTTATTAGGCAATTAAACATTATACATTACCATGTTCCCGTTATTTTGATATTAATCAACTTAAAAATACGAAACAATTTGAAATTTCTAAGACAAAATGGCGGATTTGGGCGCCATCTTGAATCCAAACTTTTCTTTTACAGTTGTTGTATGAGGCAAAATAGTATATAAACCTGGTATCTCTATGCTGTCAATGGTACAAAAAAGTATAATTTTCCACCAGATCGACATGTTTGTGTGCAGTTTGGATTCAAGATGGCGCCCAAATACACCATTTTTCTTATATAAATTTAAAATGTGGACATTTTTTATACCAATGACAGCATCAGATTTCACTGTAGACAGGTTTCACTGTAGTACAAACATAATTGACATTTTGTCTCATGCAACCCCAAAAGAACATTTTGTAGGCATTGTTTAGATTCAAGATGGCGGCTAAATGCGCCATTTTTCTTATATTAATAGAAAATTTGAATATTTTTTATACCAATGACAGCATCAGATTCCACGTACTATAGACAGGTTGCACT
This sequence comes from Glomeris hexasticha, assembly GCA_034695945.1. Lineage (NCBI taxonomy): Eukaryota > Metazoa > Arthropoda > Diplopoda > Glomerida > Glomeridae > Glomeris > Glomeris hexasticha. The sequence goes on from JAQIWR010000712.1 coordinate 9,659, forward strand.
GTAGTACAAACATACATGACATTGTGCCTCGATCATGCAACAAACAACATAACATTTTGTTTGTATTCAAGATGGCGCCCAAATGCGCCATTTTTCTTTACACAATAACTCGTATGAATAACACATAGAATATAGTGCCAAACTTGCCAATTTGTAACATGAATATCTTCAGTGAGATATTGTACAGTAATAATGCAGTGAATTTAGTAGGCGTACATAGAAATAATGTAGTTCATATCAATAGGTTGCATCAAGAGTAGGTGGATTTCAGTGTATATATAATACGTATACATTGACAAGTTTCGCATGGGCGGAAGCTCTTCCATATGATCAACACAATAATTGTTGACTTTCCCAATTCATAATTCATTTTGTCACAGGTAAAACTACTCCGACATATACATTGTAGAATGTTGCAAAGTTCTGCGTGTTGGCAGTTTTGAGTAAAACACTATAAACAGAACTGCATCAATCTCAAATTTAACATCAGGAAAAAAACGTTAAGTGTATTGATGCTGCGCAGTGAATCATAATCGACAGCTAAAAGTGGAAAAGGGATATAAATTCCATGATATTGATACAAAAAATAGAGTATTTCGAGGAAGAATGTCGTGAATCACAAAACATTCTTCCTAAGAAACCATTTGGAAATCCTCCAGGATTTTTGAGAAAAAAAAAACTAAAATTATAATGTCATTTTTGCATAATTTCCGCTACTTTTGAAATGTATGCAAATTCAAAATGTGTACTTCCAAAAAATGTTACAATTCCATAGTTGACAAAGTTCTTATAAATTTAAAAATTCCAATTTCAAGTTTGCAAAATAGTATAAATTAAAATTGTAAGTTTACAAATTATAAATTTTAAAATTCCAAAGTTGACAAATTATAAATTTTAGAATTCCAAAGTTGACAAATTATAATTTTAAAATTCCAAATTGACAACTTATAAATTTTAAAATTCCAACTTCAAAGTTGAGAAATCATAAATTTAACATTCCAAAGTTTACAAATCACATATTTTAAAATTCCAAAATTGTGCAAATTATACATTTTAAAATTCCAATTTTAAGTTCACAAATTGTAAATTACAATTACAAATTAAAATTCCAAGTTTACAAATTACAAATTAAAATTCCAAATTTACAAATTATAAATTAAAATTCCAAGTTTACAGATTATAAATTAAAATTTCCAAGTTAACAAATTATAAATTAAAATTTCCAAGTTTACAAATTATAAATTAAAATTCCAAGTTTAAAAAAGAAACATTTTAAAATTCAATTTTTACATTACAAACTGTATTGCACTTACTTTTTAAATGTCTAAAAATTCATACTTCGAAAAAATACTACCAGGAAAGGATCTTTAATCTAGCTAATACAGCATGTTGCTATTTTGCCCTTAGTTATTAATTTGAGGTCCGTACCGTAAAAATTCAAACATTATTTCCAATCATTATGTGTGTACATAACAGATTGCAGCAAAACGGTTCCAATGTGTAGTTACTGTCCTTCCAATAGAGATAATATTATGTTTTACAGCCAAATCAATTTTTCACTATCATGCCGGTTACTTTTAGGTTCAACGTCCTCGCATTTTGACATACTCACTATGACAAACTGCAAGTATTCTGACAGATGTTGCTGTAGATTTTATATTTTTCTATAGAAGTTCGATTGAAACTTCTTCTGCCATTGCCGAGTTGAATAGTTGCTTTTCAATTGCGCACAGCATATATTATCGATTCTCAGTTTGAGAATGTACTAGTTATTAAAATGCAGAGTAGAAGAGGATATGGCTGGTCTCTGAGGAATTTCGCTCAGATTGGTTGGTTTCATCTTTCCGGAAGTAATCAAGAGTCTGGTGAAAAATTACACAAACATCTCTTAAGTGCACGCGTATATTAATTGTGAAATTGGGACACCTGTCTTAAAAATTGCTTAAAGCTGGAATTACTACATACCATTATTCACTGATGCTTTGCAGCTAGATGATGGCAAACCACAGAGCTAAATCTGAACACAGATGGAGAAGAAAGTGGTGAAAATGAATTACAGCATTATGAGTATACTCAGCGTGAAAAAAATTGCACCCTTAATACTTACCGTAAATACAGAAAGAGAGATTTCATCCTTATATATATTATTTTCTTTTTCTTTTCAGAGGCTCATAAAAAGCTAAATGGCCCATTTATCTAAGCAATAATGACAATGCGGCAAAATACAAATCCTAAAGAAATGCCGTGTTTTAATTTGCACAGGTACTTGCAAAATTAATGCACAAAAAATACATATGAGCTATAAACAAGATAATAAATGACATTCAGTCAAAACTAGTTTAATTCACAAAATATTCAATGCATTTAAAATTATTATTTATAGGCCTATACTTGTCATTATAAAATGGAGTACACTATATTTAAAATACAGTATAAAATTCAAAGATTTTCCTCTATTACAATTTAGCGTAAACGAAGTTTGACAATAATTAATCAAAATATTCTAGAAAAAACAAATTGAGAATTTTGAAATATACATATAATACAAATACCAATATTTTAATACTATGTCTAATTTCAAATTCAATGACATTATGAGGAAATTTTAGAATTATATTTATATCTATGTAAGTCACATTACATTTTAATACAACACTTTATTACAAAAATTTATTTTATGGTCTCTCGTATTTTAAATCACGAAACAAAATATAAAATAAAATAAAATGCATGTTAAAACAAGTTTATATCAATCCGAAATATGTTCCGGAATCAGTAAACTGCATGTTTTTATTACAGTAGTTTATATTTTACATCTCATATAAAAGTTGAGATATATTTTCTTTGAAGTCTATTAAAAATGGTTTCGTTAGGAGTGCGACAAATATAAGTAGTGTCATTTCACGATATTGAATTTTGCTACTACTAGTTTTGACTGTTCTTTAAAATCAACAAAAAATAAACCAAATTATCGATATACAAAAACAATTGTGATGAATATAATCAATATAATCATGCTGATTCGGTTAGTTTGCATTATAACGCAACAGTACCATCGTATCGGCTTATTATGTGCCCTCGTTTTTAAGCTGTCGTAGACCAAACATATTCTAAACCTACAAGATTGGCATAATTTTATACATATATGTACAGTTACACATGCGGTACGATCGTTGCAACAGCTGAAAAACAAAAAATTCTGCAATCAAAAGTTGCGTGTGGCCTTTTCGTCAACGTTTTAAACCCGTATATGGAAATAAGGTCCTTGGTGTAGGCCTCCATGTTTATTCTATCATCACGTCTTTATATATAAAAACCACTCGTTCCAATACTAAAGTACTGGTACTTTTGTTCGCGGCTTCATCTACGCGCCAAACCCTTGCGCTTCCGCAACATCCGCCAACCGCTTTTATACCTTAAGGGCCACTTCATCTTGTAGATTATCGATTTTTCTTAATGTGACCTGCAGAAGGCGCTGCATTTATCTTACAGTATGGTGATTTCCTCCGGTTCACCGTCCTGTTCCGCGTCCGGTTCCTCCTCGCATTCGTTGACCGGCGGCAAAAGGCCATTGGGTGCAGCTCCTATATGGATTGCGAGAGACTCGTAAGGTGGTGGTGGCTCGGATGGACATTGCGAAACCATCGGACAAGGTGAAGATGGTGGTGATGGTGTGCGCGACACTCCGCCGAAGCAAAGGTCATCGTGGTCCCTTGGGTGCCTCTTCAACGTACCGTTTGGAGATGAATCCGGTGAATCCTTCAACATTATATAAGAAACAAACAAAAAGCCAGTTTCCACATTGCTAAACAACAGTGGAATCTCTACAGCAGCACCCCTTATAAGGGCATTCCCTTATAAAAGACAGCTTTTATCCTCCCTTCATGCATTTAACTGCACACTTACCATACAAGAGCTCATGGAACCTCTCTATTATTTTGTCCCTTATATGGTGTGCAATTATATGAATTACATGTATCAAGGGAAGATAAAACCCATCTTTTATCACGGAATGCCCTTATAAGGGGTGCCGCTTTAGGGAGATTCTACTGTATACCTTGCTACAGTTGAACCACCTTATAAACAAACACCCTTGGGACTGTGCTTGTATTAGTTTAGAGAGGTTATTTGTTTAGAGTGAGACAAGGCGCAAAGTGGAGGCTCGTGTCAGGACCAGCGTTCGATATCATTTTACAAAGGATATTAGTTTATAGGGTATTTGTTTAAGGAGATTCTACTGTACTAGTATACATTACTTTCTTGCAATCATTTCTTTATAACAGCATATCATACCCTGGCTAATCTCCAACGTTTGTACCGGTGAAGCACCCTTTCGGCCCAACCGAGAAGCCTTTGCCAGTCGGTTGGAACGGTCATTTCCTGGTCCTTGCGACTCAGGAGAGTAAGGATCCTCAGAAGGTCTCTGATAGCAGCTCTGTTTGAAAATAAAAGTGAAAGTTCAATCACATCCTTCACGAGTTTTTAGAGCAAAGTGTGCAACTATTACCTGTACGCTTTGGCTTGCACGTCACTCTCGGTGTACAATCTACTCAGTTTACGGGTTTCATTAAGCATTCCCAAGAAATGGGGCGTCTCGGGGTAAAGGACTTCAAGACGTTTCAAAAAAGTCTGGCGGTCGGATGAATCGCAATCTGAGAAGAAGAAAAAAACAAATAATAGTGCCTTCTTCCTCTCCAACAAATTGATTCGCGGAATAGCATGGGAATCCTAGAATTCCTAAAATCTTACTTTCTGCTGTTCCTATTTCCTTAGCTGCTTTTTTGGTCGTTTCCTGAGAAAAGAGAAAATCGTAAAGATTATCTTTGGTTGGAGCTTGAGAAAGCATCCATAAATTTCAATTTGTCGCTATTTCAATGCGGCACGTTAAAGCGTGATAATCGAGTCAATACTCCTTGCAATACATTCCTTGCATAAAAAACAATACTTTTCTTGGTAACAAGAGCAAATACAGATGAATATACTTAAGTGGAAGTCGATGGTGCAAAATGTCAAATTTTGTCACGTATCCTATTTTATTGCAACCATGTTTCTAAATAATTTTTATTTCAGTCATGTTTCAAATATTATTAATTTCAACCATCGTCTCTAAATAATTTTAATTTCAACCATCGTTTCTAAATAATTTTTATTTCAACCATGTTTCTAAATATTATTAATTTCAACCATAGTTTCTAAATAATTTTTATTTCAATCATGTTTCTAAATAATTTTTATTTCAGTCATGTTTCTAAATAATTAAAATTTTAACAATGTTTCTAAATAATTTTAATTTCAGCCACGATTCTAAATAATATTAATTTCAACCTAAACATTTTTAATGTCAAACTTGTTTTCAAATAATTTAATTTTTTAAAACACACACAAATTTAATTTTTTTTATAAAGTATATTTATGTTTCCCTGAGTGGTCCCTTAATTTTAAGTTAAATCTAAATTCCCTGAGTGGTATGAACCTTGTAGATTAATCAATCCCAAATTTTAAATGTTTGCGCAGTCACCATGTTTTCACGACAAATAAGCGAATAGTTGCACGAATAAAAATGTAAGAATGTCATGTTACAGAATGCGACCAGGAATAAAACTGCAATCAATATCTTTTGCAGTACATGCTTCAAATTGATGGTGTTGCTAGACATGGCACCGAGGACAGGCCATCATTTTTGGCCATGGCAGTTCAACGCACCCGAATCACGGTGCTCATCAATCAGACCGCATCCAATATATGTGTTATTTGCTATCAACAGGCGGACATATCATCATCACACCTATTCATACCAACAAGTGATCAAAACACAACTTGTCCTGCCTCTTATTTCTCCCTTAAAATTCCCTTCTTATCATTCCGCTTCACGCGTCTTGAAATCGCGCTATGCAAGCCGCAGACCGTGAAACGTTCATTCCTCCAAACTCCTTCGCTATTCACTCATCCCAATAATTTTCAAAATACCAAAATGCTACAGAAAAAGCAACAATGCATTCATTATATATTTTTCCTCCTCAGTATATTTATATATATCAAAGGGCCAATCTGACTATAATTTAGGTTCATTGCGGGCGCATGCAGAACCGATACGCCATTGTGAACTTCACGCAGGAAACTCTCATTACTGTCCATATTATTTTTATTATTATTATTATTAGTTTAATTGTGTACAATTTTATCTTTGTTGCATGGTCTAGCAGTTGGCAAGTGTTAAAACATTAATGTGCAAAGCATAATTCACAATTATCACTTTCTTTCGAGGCATTCGGAGCAGAATGAGGTTGTCACCACCACACCCTCGGTGCATAATGTCATGACACTCTTATCATTGGATTGAGTGCATAATGTAACCATATCTAGCAGAAATTACCCATTTCGGATTTTCCACTATATGTTGATTATAAAGTACTAGGATGTTTATGACGTCACGCAGATACACATAAAGTGCATCTTTATTTCAACTCTCCCATAATTCACAATATTGAGACCATGATATTGTTGAACTTTAAGGAAAATTGTAGGTAAAAAACTCAAAAGCAATGCTTAAAGGTAAACTGACAGGGTCGACGATAATCCTGGTGTAAGTAGTGATTGTATCCATGATAACGATTGTACAATCGGAAATCCTGTCAAAAAAGAGTAAACAAAGTTATAAGCGTTTACCGTCACGAGCGCGATGCCGTTTCGTCTTGCGAGCGGCTGCGAGTATTGTTCACGAAACTCGCAGCCGCCTACAAGCTCATCGCAAGCTGCTCGAGCGGCGATCGCCAACGGCCATTTCGGTAAAACCCTTATAACTTTGTTTACTCTTTTTTTTTACAGGATTTTCGGTTGTCCCATTGGGGACACAATCACTACTTACACTAAGGATTATCGTCGACCCTGTCAGTTCACCTTTAAGTGTGGCGAGGCGCACCTGGGACGAATAGTGTGTGACCAAATGCATTTGGCGATTTGATGGTTGGTGGGTTGGCTGTGACGAAAACATACGTGACGGCCAGATTCGTGACGAAACGACTAGGAACCCCGAGAGGCAGTAGGCCTAGAGAGCCGTGGCTAAACGAACGATGGCGGGAAAGAAAAAAAAAGGCGAGGGCGGACGACCGTGTTAAGTGGTTGACGAAAAGAGGGCGTGATTTAAACGGCTCGAAATAGCAGCGACCAGGAAACAGAAGCATAACAGGCACGGACCAGAATAGGACACATGAACAGTTATGTAGTACCAACTGCATTCACTAATGAGAAACTCCTCCATCATTCATGCAATTCTTGAGGCAGCATAGCTACGCGCAAAAAATGTAGAAAAACGTTCGCAGCGCCATCTTTGTTACTGTCCTAAATACTTGACAAATATTTCGCACTTCATCCAGCATTATAATGTGCTTCGCCTGCATGCATGTGTAGGGTTTTCAAACAATTGTTTACTGCGAACATTCGGTAACATACTGTAACAATGTCGTTGTTTCAATTAGTTAATAATGTATTAAAAGGGGATTTGGAAATTGCACTAGATAGATAATTGATCAGGAGTTCCCATCTTGTAGTACGCTGTTATTAATCACTTTGAATTAAGGTGTCAATAATATGGTTCGGTACCTTGCAGTAATAATATCACCTTGACTTCATTGTTCAACATAACAAACATGAGAACAAACTATACAAACTATATATACAGTGGCGGACAACCGATTAGGGACAAGCAAACAGTTTCACACTCCCATGCTCATTTTCCTTCCCTCAACAGATACAACCATTTTATAATTTTTTTCTAAAACTACACTCTCTCTTGCAGAAACCGACCAAGTTTTGTCTTCATTCATTGAGAAATAAAATAGTTAGACGGTTATTTGTAAGATGGTGTGCATATTTTGGCAGACAACCGATCAGGGACAGACAGAATTAACATTTGGAAATCGAACAAACATTGTGAATACGCATAGGCATCGCACCTCCAGGAAACAAGGATTTCAGTGTAAGTATTTAATACTTATGAACATCAATTGTATCTTATAGTAATTATAATCGGTCTCTTGTTACTTGTTACTGTTTTGTTTGGTTCCGCGATGAAAATGTCGAAACTAAATCTTGTTGATATTCTTGATTCGCTAGATTTTCTCAGCTTCACTACAGTACATTATTTAAAATATCTACT
>JAQIWR010000713.1:0-17813 GCA_034695945.1 Glomeris hexasticha
GTCCTATGGGGAATCAAACGGGACTGCACGAAATATGACGCTATAGCCGAGTTGACGCTTTATCCGATGTCGTTATATAACCGAGTTCGACTGTACGTAGTTATGCATAGGCTACATGCGGGAGCAACTAATTTAGGTTTTCGGTATGTATAGGTACGTAATATGGGAGTACAAACATTGTGCAAAATGTTGTGCACAAGAGGCATCTGGATGTCACATCAGCTCCGTGTTAAAACTATGTCAAAAGGCAATATCAATTCTTGGCATACATGTGCATGCTGGAGTAGTGAATGGAAATTTGAAGTCGATATGCATCAGTGTACAGGTTACAGGTACTGTGTACAGGCATGGTCCACTAATATTTAGGAGGATATACACAAGTTTTGAAGAATATCGATTCATTATAGGGAGCTGCTCCAAAATGCATGCTGTAATAGCGATTCCAATACGGAATTTTATTAAGTCAATACATCTCACAAAGGACTGTGTATGAATAACCATGAATAACAGACTGTAAACTACCAGGTGTTAATTTCTGGTTCGATAGATATAGTATTTTGATAGGTACCTATACATTAACAGGGATAAACTGTTGTCGTCATACATATTGTATTGTACTAAAGAAAATCAAAAGTTCATGTTGTTTTGATTTTGCTTCTCGTACCGGTTTAGGAAGTGAGCTCAAAGGAACAACAAATGTATATTTACTTACACATTGCTATCACAGTAAATCCTATAGCAACAAAGCGATGAAAGTTAAACTTTTTTATCAGATTATGAATGAAAGCAATTTCTCAACAGTTTTTTCTTGGAAAATTGCCCTTTCTCAAACAACTTTTTAACATATAAATATTTTAGAATAATGCTGTAAATAAAAGCTACCACTATACTTTCGTTTAGTAATTGAACAGTATATCACAACATACAGAGAAAATCAATAGTGTAAACGCGAAGGAAAGTTTCCAACTAAAAAGCAAGTGTATTTTGAAAATATGAGGAATAAATTGTAGCGCATGAATATATGCAGTTACATGCTGTGCTGACACGTGTGCTGACGTTATAAAAGACAAACAACGGATATTTTTCGTCTGCCTACAAAAAGAACTTCTGTAATAGAATTTCACGCTTTTCCCGCTTGAGAAATACACGCTGCTGAAGATAAGACGTTATCGGCTCCTCCTCTGAGTCGATATCAAAGAGCGCAAGAGGAAATCGTATACTATGGGTACAATAGAAAAATATGTGAAATAGAATTGCAGGCTTCTATGCACGCGTCAAATCAGAATTCAGCACAAACTAAATATTTCTTTACAAAAAGCGATCTCTGAATTCTTCCGAGAACTAGTGCTGCATCTGTCATTTCTAGTCATCGAGAAGAAAAAAACTCCATTGCATAGAAGATAAGTACTTTTGAGTGATCTTATCGGATATCCGATACAGCCCCAGCTGTAAATGAACAATCTCAAGAAATAATATCAGCTCAATTGGAAGTCCTATTTTCATACGTATATTCCTAAATTGTCAAAGATTTTCATCATATAGGCCCTATAAACAAAATAATACGCAATACTAAGTCCTTTTGAATCGAATTGCATCATATAGTTTTTAATACTTGGGTTTCATTTGGCAGGATGTGGTCGTGACATTTCTACGTGGTCCGATCCTCAACTTATTGAGTTTTTCAGAGCATGCCCCAAATATCATCTGTTAGCGAAAATTCCCCAATGGACCCCGTCGGGTATCTGGCACTTTTTCTCTATCCTACATGCCAACACATAAAGGACATGATCTATAGCTAGAAAAGTGCTATTAATTTGTATCTCCCAGATGATGTGCATTCAACGTGATATATACACCGTTCTTACGAAAAATAATATAAACTGTCAGCAAAGCTATACAAATATTGTATTCAATTCCCAGTTTTATAAATCATAACAACAAACAAAATCAGATTATACATAGGTGTAGGGTAAATCACATCTGGGTACCCAATATTGCACAAGTGTAAATACAGTTAGGTTTTGGAGTACAAATAAAGGATATGGACGACATTGTAGGGAGGATGTGGATATGAGATGACGATGACGTGGGACTGAATTACATATGCATGCAATATACTAATGGTTAATTGTATAGGGCAACATAAGTGATTTTGGAAAATGAGATACAAATCCAGGACAAAATTATAACAATAATTTTAAAGTAGTATAGCACCAGAATGACGTTTTATAAAAATAAATCATAATATATTTTAAAAAGAATAAACATTAATAGGTATAGAGAGCGCGAATACGCATGTGTGATACTAAAAAGCACATCTGTTTAGTTACTCAGATATTTCAATTATTGTATCCGATATTGTATTTCGTTGCAGCAATTTAAGTTAGTATCGTACTCCCACCAATTGCACAAAATGAGAAACTAGGCAGGGAAAAACACTACATGGTTTTCTTCGTCATTGCGAACATAATGTCTATATATACGGAATGCAATGAAGTCAAACAAATAAGTAGCACTGGCAATTATTGAGTTACAAATAAACGACTGCAAGCAATCGGTAGTGTTACGATTATAGAGTTAGTGCAATAATACGAAGCAAGTGTTTTGTGTAGGCAAGCACGAGTAGATCACGTACGCGGATGTAATTGTGATTGATTCGCATCACAATAATCTGTTAATCTGTTGTCGGCAGACTGCAATTAGGCTATGGGGATGCAATGAACGAACAAAGAAGCCAATGGCAAAGCGCCTTTCAGACGATTTTCCTCGCGAAACCCGCAGTTTCCTCTTTTTGGTCAACATCCTGACGGACATTGAGGAAAAATGAGTGAACGACAAAAAGCATAGCTATATAAAGTGGCTGACTTATCGCTTTAGCTCGCTTGACCTCGTCATGTAATCAGATAGCAACTTGGACAGTCACTGACTGCAATTCAAAAAAGTGTAGATGTATGAACTGCCAATTGTCAATTATGTCGCTTCATCAAACCAGTCATTCCCAGACAGGCTTACAAAGTCCAACACACGTTCCTATCAGCACTGCCAGATTTCAAATTAACTGTAAACGTAATAGCCTGCGAATGACCCGTATGGAAAATATAGCAGCTTAAGTTTAAGTGCTGATTTCCAGGGATTATTAGGCTAAATAATTCCCATTAGTATAAATCAATTAACAAAATGTATCTTAGCTTAATTGAAGATTCACGATACACATTTCCAGCACATTCGAGAAAAGTGGATTGAAATGGCTCAGTAAGGTGGTACCAAACACAAACCTTCAAACCTCCCATCCCCGTCCATACACGGAAATAATGTTTACAATCACCTACTGTTGAAAGCTTTGGGGAAACTGGAAATATTATTAAAGTTGAAAGACATAAACAGTAAATGTATCAAATGTACGCACTGGAGATTGAATTCAATCATATAATACATGACACTATAGAAACAAACAGCAGTTAATGCTTCAGATGATAATGTCTTGCATGCTAATCTAATAAATTGTACACCGAAGACATAAAGTATACGTATACGAAACAAGATTGTACGTATCACTCTGCAAAATTGCTTTGCTAACAGAATTAAAGCACATTTGCAGCACATATATTTCTTGAACCGATTAAATTGTGGGGCTCAAATATATACAGAGTAAAAGCATGCGGGTTCGACATATGAATAATTTGATTCAGCTTGGTATCACGCACTTCCTTATTGATTTGCAATTATTTCCACCAGAGCCAAGTATGGGCTCGACGGGAAGAAAATCTGCATGAATTCACCTGACTAATTCCCTGTATAATTAGACTGAAGGCGGGGGTATTGCTCTTCATTTGCCTTTCATATCCGGAGTAATTACGCGTCGTACACATTGCACTTGTCCTTTATACGCATTGCATTTATAAGATATGTAACAAGTGTTTCGATATTGGTTTTATCGAGCTCTAACAAAATGTTTTTCAATCACAAAACTGCATTTTGAGCACCAGAGTGGAAATGAAATGTACAAAAAAATCGTGCATTCCAAATGAAATAATAATACCGGTAACGTCCCTTTTACACCCCCCCCCTCCAAAATTAGAATAGTTATGTGCAATAATGCTGTGGCCACCATTATAATGTCCCAGCCTTTATTCTGTGCATATTGATTGATCTGATTGGCACAGAATGCATTTACGTACTTCCGATTACACTATTTCATTTCTTTCCAGCGTCATTTTTGACGGGTCTTCCGGCTAGTAATCAATATGAATAAGCGTCAACTGGATATATCGATTTTGAGAGGGTCACTGTAAATTTACTCAAAGGTCTACACACTTTTGCTGAGAGAAACGTTATTAAAAGCGAAGGGTCGCTTTTGGCCTTGGCTTCTCTGCCAAACTCACAATTAAATGTCACACAATGTTCATAAACGTTTGTTTTTAGGATGCAACAACCAACTCTCTCTCATCCTGCAGGAAACTTTTAATACCCTTTATGCAGAAAACTACTTCGCATCGTTTCATAAATGTGCACATTTCATTAATCAAAACTCTAACCAATAATTTTATCAAACTTGGGTAAAATGCACTTTTGTGCATTTGTGTTTTCTTTTGTCTATCCAGTTTTTCTGGGACTGATTTTAAAGCTATTAAAATAGGCTATACACATTTGAATTTCATATTCGATGTATACATAATTTAGTATTTTTCATTATATGACTAATTGAGAGAACATATTTCTTTTAGCTAGGTAAGTTGTTGAATAATTAGATGCCGTATCCAACAGGAGCCTCAAGTCATAAAAGTGCAAGTAAAAACCAACTGTTTGAATGGTAATTACTGTGATGTGATAATATTATCTGTATGGAAAGGCAGGTGATTCGACATGCCCAATTTAAATACAAGTGACAGTTTTGCTGATGCACAATCTTTTATATTTTAAATAAAATATACATTATCAAAGAATGCTTCGCAAGTTTACTGCACTGCGTCATCCTTTTTAAAATCGATGCCAGCAAATTCGATTTCTGGTCAAGTGCGATAAAGACTCTATTCACCAATATTGTTTAATTAAGAAAGTATGTCTTATAAAAGCAATAATCTTAATTACTCGAAAATAAATACCACTGATCTAGAAACGAAATGATATTGATTTTTGTTTCGCTTGTGTTTGAACAATACTTCCACAAACTACACACATACAGGACAAAGTTGCCTATGGTGGAACAGCAAGATTTATGCTTTTTAATCGCGCATGAAGTCTGGTATAGAAAATATACGAGAAGTGGAGATCATATGGTTTACATTATTACAAAAACGGCACTCATTACAACTTTAGTGAAACATATTTATTACATTCATGAAGAAACCGTGAAGTGCTATCCAATAAACAATAGTGAAAATCGCATGTTGATATAATAAATAGATCTGGAGATATTAATTTTTCTGTTCTGGATTCATATTATCCGGACGTTGAACGCATGATCTTGTCATAATGTATACGACTGTGCACTGGCGATATCGATTTTGAAAGAGGTCACTATATGTACCTAAAGGTTACACACCTTTTCAGAGAGGAGCGCCATTAAAAGGAAGGGGTCGCTTTTGAGCTATGCTTCCCTGCCAAACTCACGGCAAGCGTTATAATGCATAAATCACACAATATTGCTACTAAAAATCTGATTTTATGTAGACGCAGGCAACTATTGCATGATGATGCTCGACCTCGCAACTCAACCAGGATGTTGTAACTTTCGAAGTGTTTCTATTTTACTGTCGCCTTGCTTAAACACAAATGTCATCCATCAGCAATCGATGCTCAACAAAAATGTGTTCGACTACGATAGCCAAACTATACAAGTTTGCCTGGCGAAACCAACACTTTTATGGTTCGTAAAGCGGCCCTGGCAATGATGATGACCATTGTACATCGGGCTAGAGAAAATGAAATAGATCCTAGATCCAAACCAAAGTTGGGTCAGGTATCGATTTTCCACTTGACAGTTATTTGAAACTGAAAAAGAGCAGCGCACAATTTAAAGCGCCTTTGGAGAAAATCCCCAGTATAAGGATTATGACTATATGATGATATTGGAAGTCGAGTTCACCTAGAACTTATATATTTTGATTTTAGGCATTTTAGTCGTTTTGTGCGAAATGCAGGCATGTCAACTAAGGTAACCAGCAACTGAATAAAAATGCCATCAAACATATCAATTTACGCGATATTAAATACTGTATACTTTAAAGTACATCCATTTTGTATCCGTTTATCGGATTTTAGACGGTCTTACATAAATTATTGACAATTTTGCTTCTTGGTTTGAACATTCACCTACAAGATTATATTTAGATATTACAGACATCCAAATTCAAACTTAAAAATCACTTGGCCCAAAAATGATATTGATATGCAAATACCTTAACGTAATCGTTTATTCAAGCGTAGTTCTAAATTAACATTTTTCTCCAAAATATTACGGCATTATACTGGACTAAACTAACTGCTATGCAAAATAATTTGCAAAGGAGTACATATTCAAATAACGTTTCAGATCTTGCATAATGGCAAAATCGCTTCGCTTAGAATTCAAATATCGACGAGCGATTGCAAGATTTCGGATGCAAAATTCCTAACGAACCAAGTGAGTTTTTTTAGCAACGCATGAAACTCACTTTCCTTCCATTTTGCCATTGAAAATAAAATCTTGACTCGCACAGAGGTGAGGTCAACTTTATGTAAAGGTTACATCCATTTGCCAATATCCACACACTAAAGCCGAAGGTCGCTTTTGGGTTATGCGCTTCTCTTTTCAACACACATGCTGAATAAATACCATACCCTAGCCATTCATAAATCTAACAATATTAGGCCTACTTATGATACCTACATTAAGTGAACACATTATTTTTGTTGTTAAATTATGAAACATGAATTTGATGCACAGAAATCACAAAAAGCTGTAATTCTATCATGTATGTAAATGGAAGGCATTAGTGAAAAATAATTAAATGTATAAGCTGCTACTCCATCTTTAAGAAAACAATGCAAGCATATCCTCATTGTTTTCTTTAGATTATTGATAATAACAAAAATTCGAATATATGTGTGGTCAAGATCTAATATTATGTAAAGAAAATAATGTTGCTGTTATTACGGTCCCATCTATTACAATTTATTAAGTCTTTCCACTAGGCATTATTTAAAAAGCAATCGAAAAACAATATGACGGTTAAAGTATTGCAAAAAACAGTTGATTTAAATTTAGCATCTGCGCGATAACTCGCTATACTGGCAATCAAATTATACCGACCTAAAACTGGTACGCTTATTTATAAATCACACTAACTACACCTACATACGCGTCATTTTAGCGCTTAATAAATGAGCAAAATCCTGTATAATCATTTAATAAAGCTCCAGAACAGCACTTTAACCCACATATAGAAGACTTATTCCACATACGCATAAAATTCGCAAATTACGTCAACCTGTCACGCCGCTCAAAAACACATGAAAAAGGGGCGCTTATTGGGCGGGCACATGATGCAAGGGAACCCAATGTTTCATCATTGGTTCTCTTCAATTCGCTCAGTTACCCGACGGCTACGAAGGTTCTTCGAATGTGGTTATAAAGGCAGAAGAAGGCACAGGAAGATGCAGCATCTGGGTTGCCTCCCCGGGTCATTATCAATGCGTATACTTGGTTATATCGGCGAACACACCAAGCTCGGATTTAATAAGCCCATGCACCGCGCATCAATAAAACACGTCACATATGAGGATGCACTACGCGACCATCTGCTCAGTTAATTTCCTTCCTTGGTTGCATACCCGACATGCACCGCGCCAAGACAAGCATCTGGATGTGCGGCGACATGAGCCAATAAAACGCGCGCAATTAGGTCACAGGAATTTCCCGCATCCTCGTGCATCTATCTGCAGGTATATACAAAATTCAGCATTTGTTCTTGCAGAAGCACACCACTTGAAAAATATCAACTTTCTTGTATTTAAAATTTAAAGCTGCTCTACGTTTCCTTGGCATCATATTTTCTCAAGTTCTTTTATCGCAGCTAGGTATATCTAATGCTGCAGGGAAAACTGGGAAAACTTCATATAGGAACCAGTACAATGCAATGGTATATGAAAGCCCGAACTTAAATGTCAGCAGCACTTCAGAAAGACCCAAACAAAATATATGTAATTTATGGATCACCACTATTTCATGAGCTCACAGAGTGGCTATTGTCGCCCGGTATTGCTCTGAGCTAGCATATAAAACCATTTAACAATTGAAGGTAGACAACATATGCGTCATGTACTGCAGGAATCTATCCATAAATGTAAATTTCAAATGGAAGGGCATGCAGCATATGTCCGAAAAAGGAAAGCAACCTATTTGGAGAACGTGCTGTATAAAAAGCTTCAACCCTGAAGAAAGTGCTTCGAAGTTCTTCAGTTTTTCATTTCCATACAAGATTTGATAAGTAGCAACATATCTGTGATCGACATACATGCAGATGGCTATGGTAAATCTACGAGTGATCCACTTTCAGACATATTTTCAGATTTTGTGCAGCATGCAGCTATACTATGTGACTCCGCAGTAACTTTAAATCAATGTGCTACCTTCTTGCATGACTTCACATCTTACGCCATGCAGGACATTATGAGCGGCACTCGTGATAGTTCAAATTTTCATTTCTCAGTATATGTAGGTAATTGTAACTGATTTTGAAAATTATTTGTGCATTTTAGCTACATGCTCGTCACATCTCAAATGCAACTGGCACTGAATCTCCATTACGCATTTTTCAAATCGGAACACCCATGCAGTCTAAATTGCTTATTTGAACACAACAGGCTACAAAAACATGATCTTTGAAAATATATTGTAATTTTCCCAATTCTAAACTAACGTTTACTAAGCTCCTGCATTTCTTTAAGTCAAATTACCTTTTTTGGTCTAATATAGTTTTCGTCCAGATTATTAGCCTATAGTTTGAGTCCATTCACACGGTAGTGTGCAAATAAGCGAATAATGCAACTCACTGTGTAAATCGCACAAGTCTAATATGGCTCAGTGGGCAAAGAAAAATTGTACTACATGTTCAGGATAAGAAATACGTAGTAGTATTTCGGATAATTTCCGCTACTTCAATCCCAACATGTTACTGTTGTAATTTGCTCGCAGGAGTTGAGATGTTTGTCTCAAGCACGAGGATTAGTACCCTAGGCAACAATGAATCCTCTTTGTCAATGTCCCACAATATAGCTATAGGAGATACAAATGGACAGTTAAACAGCAGCAAGACTGAATTCAATTTCCTTAAATTTATCTATAGCTTAAGGGTTTTGGAAGGTAGGCAAGATGAATTTATTATACAGTATAATAGTATTCATGTATTTATGTAGAACACATATACAGGAACCATTTTCTTTTCCCAAGCAGCATGTCTTGCAGAATATACAGTAATAATAAAGTTTCTTTCCGCCTTGCATGCACATACGTATAGTATTTAACTCTTTACTCTATAACTTCGGCTCTGGGTTGATAAGAGGATTATCGAGTGATATCCATACAACTTCCATTCAGCACAATTTTAGATTTCCCCCCCCCCCATACAACTTCACATTCAATTCCAAAACTATAACAAGACCAGAAACATACTTTTCTAACACCTTACATATACACCATAATAAAATTGCAAATAAGTTATAAGATGCGCACAATGTACGTGCATAGTGTTTGTTTCACACATGCAGGCGAGGCCGATCATGCAAACACTGTCACATAAATTAACTTACAGAAAAAAATGTTCAGAATGCTAGGACCCACCCATAACTTGAAAGCATTATATTGATAACGACGCATCAGAGTGCAAAGTATAATTCAATCTCATGGCCTACTTAACCCCTGCAGTGATGTTGTCTTGCTAGCATGTTGGCTCTTCAGAGTACTCTACAAGTAAAGTATATAATGGTGTTACTTTATTTGAGGACGAAACTCAATAACAGTTCGGTTAATCTGTGAACTCTTTAGAGCCTCAAAACTTTCCATGATGACGTTTGTACTCGATTTAAAAATGTAAAGCTTACTCTTTTGAAATGTCTCACTAAAGTCTCCAAAACTGACAACAGTCGTGTTGATGGTATTCAAATCCGGCGATCGATTCTTCTTGCCAAGTGAATATGTTGCTTCTTGAATGAAATGACAACATTAACCGATGCTGCCCAATAACAGTGTAAATTAAGATATCACAATCAAACTTGTACATGATCAAAACATAGAACTTTTGTGTATATGCATGCATACATTAACGACTAGCATATATGATGGGAGAAATGGGCCAGTTTTTGCATCGTGTAGGCCCTACCTAACTTTTGTCTCTTTTATGAAGCTCATCCAACACAGGTAGCTCGATCAGCACAAATTTGCTGATATTTATTTAATCTGTCCTCCAGTGTTACTTTGCGCAGACTTATTTAACATTTTCCAGAAAGTTTCAGTAGTTTGCTGGATAGTAAGAGTCATCAATCTTCGCCATTGGATAAAGGGCCACTTAATAATAGGTACAGGAATTTGGTGCTTTGGAGTTAATTTTTTGCCATGCCAGGCACCTTAATCAAAATTTTCCGCGAGAAGTCATTTGTCAATTCGGTTAGTTATTCTGCTATTACGTTAGAGCACACGCAATTTAAATCGCATCAAGCTCCACCATTAGTATCACGAAATAATTTTTTGTCCATTGATGTCACCACAAAAAAGATTTTTCCTAATTAATATGCATTTGGCTGTCATGCCAATTTGTCGAAGAATCTAATTCGGGCTAATTATTATCTTTTTTAGTCTAGGAAGTAAACTATTACAACTTTAAATAAACACTAATTAATTTGTAACTTTCATTAAAGTTTTATCCGTACAATTTGATAAATATAAACAAGAATTATCAATAATAAAAATACTTTATTTTATGTTTGACACTAAAACTATAATTTACTCTTATATCACAGACATTAAAAGATGTCCATAGTAGATTTTATGAAAAATAAAAATGGTATACTTTACTTTTCGTATAGCAAACAATATGAGTTAGATGCGGTAACGACTAGCATGTTCAGCAAAAATACAACAGATCCTAATTGAGCGCATCTTATTTAAACGTAAGCTAGTGGTTTTAAAAAGCCTCTTCAAATTGGGTTCGGTAGCACAAAATCCAAGACCAATAAAAACTAGCAATTTTCTTGGTCCAATAAAACGCCTGTGGCATCATTCTCTTGTTCACTAAAATTGCTTTTTGGCTGCATAGCTTCAAAAAATGAGTTCCTTTGCAAAGTAAAAAAATCAACACACCGTAGATTCCATATACCGGAAATCAAAAACAAGACGTTGTTTTAATACCCAACGGGCATATATAAAACAAATATTTTTTTGTTCTCAAGGACCACCGGTCTCGCGAAATGTAATGAAAACCCGGATCGCTGGTTTTGCGCTATGATATATGTGACTCAATATTTAAAATGGTACACACCTATCTGGAAATTGTATCGGATATGAAAACTCTGCGCTATTACGAGGTCATTTCAACAGTGGAGGAATTTTATGCAAAGGGTTCTTTAAAACAGTATTTCGCGGTACCATAAGTGTGCTTCGAAAATTATGCGATTATGTAGAAACACAACGTAGGGGTATGTGTACATGGTGCAATTTATACAAGTTTGTTTCTCTATTTGTTTGTTTTTTATAACCAATCGGCCCTTACTTTTGAAATAACCCTCGTAAAATCCATTGGGGATCAGCGTCCCAATTCGCGTGCTTTAAAATTTAAAGCTCTTTGAGTTCCTTTGCAAACACTTACCTGAAAATTTTTGAACGAATTCTATTTTATTATGCTAACATTTATGTATTACATTAATGCACAAGGGAATCTGAATAATCAACAACAAAGTCTATGAAAATTTTACTCGACAACGTACCTTCTCAATAACAACAGCTAGTTCTCATTCATATTGTATTCAGAAAGTTCTTTAGGCTATGATTACGGTCATAAATAATTCAGACATTTAATATGTATTTCAAAGTGAACTAACAGGGTTTAGTAAGGCACCTTGAACATTAACCAACACAAAGGAAAACGACGAATAAAGCAAGTGGTGTTGAAAACAAACTGTCAATATTAGTTTTAAAAAACCATATTAGTATATAGCGAGTGAAATTATAGAACTTGTGGCATGCGCTCTGTGGTTCTGGAGTCGCAGCACTGATAATATAGAGTGCATTTCTGCATGAAAATCCATAGATAAGCGAGCACGTGCATAGCTTCTTTTGCTATAGTCTGCCATGCATGTAATCAGCTTGCATTCTGTGGCTATTGGTTTTTAATTTCATGTAGTATATACCTGCATTAACGGACAACCTGTGAGTTTTCGGACCACTTTCCTCTGGTACTGCCAGTGACCCTTCCACAGAAAGATTGAACTAGGACTGTGCCAATTACCACGTTTGAAGGGGTGCACGGTTGCAGATTGTGGTGAAACTAGCGCGTCATAGCCTGCCCACCTGCAACCGGGCACCCCTTCAAACGTAGTAGTTGACTTGGTCCTAGCTCAATCTTTCTGTGGAAGGACTATAGGTTTCACTGATTTTATCAAATTGAAGGTTTGTATAAGTTTTATTGTAAAACACTATAACAGTGTAGGCCTATTGTCACTAATCTGAACATCCTCTGCAACTTAATATACGTTGCATTTTGACTGGCCTTGAGCCCGAGGTCCATGTTTCTGGCTTACCATGTATATTTATGTTTTCAAATATATCTGTGACATTATATTTTCCCTGTCAGTTCCCCTCTCAGTTCTGATGTACTTATTTTTATAGTAGTGTTTTTTCATGTTTCTATTATCTACATTGCTATTAGTTAATGTCACCACTTATATAAGAGTGTTTAGTGTTTGTAAACGATATTTTAAATTGCGCAATACAATGGATGCCATAGTAGTCCATATGAGGTCATAGAAATTCTGTGTGGAAATGAAATTCACGGTGAGATAAACATATCATATCGTCTTGGGATAAATTTTACAATAGCATTTAAAAATACAACTTTTGGTATCTGTTGACATTTTCCTACTTCTTACATAGACCTAGGTCGCCGTCGTCGTGCATTTGACTGATGACTCTGTTCCCATCGCGGTGTGATTTATCAATCACTTCGGGTCCAGTGCCCGAGTGGAAAAGCGATAGAGTAAAAGAAAGGACAAAACTAGCCTTTCGTCACCGCTTTCTGTCCCACAAACACCAAGCCATTGGACTAAAACCTCAAGGTTGATTGATGACTTTTGCCTGGCTGACTCGTAATTGATCACTTTTTCAACCTATACCCCTTCCCCATTCGATACATTGCATCCCGGAAATCTCTTTTTGTTTTAGTCTGCCCTTTTAAGTGTCCTATCCTATATATAATAATACTAACGCGAAGGTTCAAAACTCAACCACTCCGACGGCCCACCGAAAGTGGTCTTCCAGGAACTGTGACAAACGATACTCGAGAATACACTTGACGCTACTCTCAATGTAAGGGGAGCTCCAAAATGGCTGCAATAATTAAGGTTCAAACAAGTGGAACTTGGTTCCACCAAGTCAATGAACCGAACTCAACATGATCATGTCATGAAAATGGTATAGAGGATCATGTAAGAATATTCTTTGGAATGTAGTACAAGGAAGAAGGTATA
Source organism: Glomeris hexasticha (assembly GCA_034695945.1). Lineage (NCBI taxonomy): Eukaryota > Metazoa > Arthropoda > Diplopoda > Glomerida > Glomeridae > Glomeris > Glomeris hexasticha. The sequence goes on from JAQIWR010000713.1 coordinate 13,717, forward strand.
CGAAAGGTATAAAGTTATTCAATCATTTGAGATGGGTTTTCAATCTATGCATGTGCAATTCATGCAGTCCAGCGGAACATGGAGTAAATTTAGGTTACATAAGCATACTGTACTTTAATTACTAAGACACGAATGTTAGAAAATAGGTGAAAGAGTGAATTTAAAATTGAAAATCGCCTGTCATCCTGTGAAGCTATAGTATACACTGAACATGTTCAGTCTAAGCCCTTGGACCATTTCCGTTCTTTGCTACAAAAGCATTGTATGGATGGACTTTCTGCGGAAAGTTGTTCTTCAGGAAAGTGTCATATTGTTCGTTTATAGCAGACGGATGAAAACTTCCACACACAGCCTCACTACAATGCCTTCAAAACACACTCTCACATCCGATCGAAGTCGAGGTCCCTCCTTTTTCAAAATACATTTTTGACATAGTGCGCATGCGTGCCATTGAACTTCCCTGTTGTATTGAAAAAGCAAATCATGTTTGACTACTTCCATATTTTTATTCAAAGTCATGCAGATGCACATTTTGTGAGATTAACTATCATAATATATATACTTTATGTAGAATGCCCCAAGTAATTCATTCAAGGTAAACTTTGTAAAACTTACATTTCTCAGAGTGTCTACATAAAGTTTTGAATCGGCAGGGCTGCAATGCAGTAATATACCGGGAACGATGAAATTGGAAGCCTGCATTTGCATGCATTCTGCAGATTTCAATCATAACTTTTGAAGGGAAAGTAGAATACATTTCAAAAGCACATTTTAAAAGGTAATTGGCATATGAACTAAACCCATTCTTCCTCAGCTTATCTTCAAATTTCACGCATCATCATATTACTCGATCGAAATTTTTATTGGTATTTACTCAGAAATACTGTATTCTTATTGACTCCGGGCCACTAAATCCATCACATGTATAGCCATTACAGCATTATCGAACATTACCCTGCCAACCTCATTAAATATCTTAACTGTTGAATAACAGCGTCATAAATCGCTCAAAACGTCACCATCGATGTCACACAATCCGTGCCAATTATAAACCGCGCCAGTTTAACAACAGAAATAAAAATTCTCATCGATCTGTAAAAACTGATCTGTTATATAGCACACTAAAACTGATAATGCTCCATGTATACTAAAACATACTTAGTTAAACAACTCACACGCAATTGTATAACGCCGTGCATGCAAACACAAAATCCTAGGCAACATGGGCATTTTTAGATACTCGTCCTTGCTCCATTTGACTATTTATAAAACTATATTTTTATGGCATTTACGATTAAACAACATGCACGCAATTAACCCTGAAACAGAACTCAAACATGTTATTGTGGACCAATCGATAAGTTCTTCCTGGCAGAGATTGCTAGCTCGGCTGAAATGTCAACTTAAATTGGGCGTATAATATTTGCACCTTCACATATTTCTTTGCAAGATCATCAAGGAAAAAATACAATTTACCAAAACTAATGATCTTGTACCTTCCAAAACAGGGACGAGGCCACCGATGGAAGAGGCCATCATGGAGCATCTAGCGTTACATATAGTGTAACACTCTCTATATCAACATCATTAAAAAAACAACTTTGGAGATCATTACTAACTTATTTACTTTCGGCTGATGTCCTGTCAACGCAGAGCATGTTGTGAAAATCGATACTTGTCTCTACTTTTTCATTTTTTATGTACATCATCTCACATTCTAGTTAAGCCGAGAAATCAAAAAAAGAAATCAGTGATGCATTTTTATTTTTAAAAAATGTAATTTGAATATGCATGCATGTATGTACCCATAGCTCCTAATAATTTCATGCACCATTTATAATCGTGCAGTCTCCAGTGAATTATCTCTGCTAATTTGCAGCTGTTCATCAAGAGGAGTAAAAAATTGCCAATCTCCAATTGTGAAAGCCTAATACTATATAATGAGAATTACATTACATTTTCTATATTTAAAGCTGCAATAATAATTCTACATATACAGACTAAACAACGTACATAGAATCAAAATATTTTAGTACGGTAGTGCTAATGAGCATTCTAATTGACTTATTAATTAGACTCATAAAATGTTTGCAAGCTAGTTGGGATGACATTTATTAAATTTACGTAGAAATGTACGACAGTAAAATATAATTAGTTTTATTAGATCTTCGTGTTCACTCAATGTCTATTTTTAATTTATGATAATGTGGCCTGCCACAAACAGAACTTGTTCAAATTTGCACCTATTTCGATATTCATGTAGTCATATATTTTAAACTCTGAACAGTGCATTGTAATGGGCATACAATGCAGCATTTAGCAGACGAGTAAAGTAATAATGGGAAAGTGCAGACAATTTTCTAAGATGTATGGCACGCCACACTATCAAATGTCGCCTGAAAAATTGGCCTTCATAACGAGATTAATAGCGTGTGCTTGGCTAAGATCTATGGTCCGGCAGACGTCATATAGTTGCTTTAATCGGTAAACTGTCATAAAAATAAGTGTTTCTACCATGTGATAAGTGCATACTGTACACACACGCAGACAAAGGGCATTGTTCGCCTGGAAGCTGTTAATGATATAAAATGTCCGTATTATGCAATCAAACCATGCAGGATACATCATGCCAGACGGGTGTAACTTACCACTGATATATGAAATCTTGCGAGAATACTGAATTGCAAGTATGTGTTACTATATACTTATACTACATGTATGAGTTTCCCTTACATTTCCATACCTCATATGCTATGCATAATTATAGTATAGTGACCTTTAAAGCAATCACCTAACATGAATACGTGCATGTCCCTTGTAATTAGATAACATCTGCCATTGTAACAACTTCACAACACGATCCCTCAAAATCAGTTTTACATTATAATTAATTATGCTCATTGAAATAAACCAAGTAAAATCGAGCTAGCAGAAATGAGGTATACCACAATATAATATGCGTAATAAGCAGGAAAGATTGCCAAATTTAAATTCCATTTCTATAAACTATAGCAAACATAGCCATGAGGGTAGAGTTAACTGAATTGTGCCTATAATGTATAAACCGAAAAAATTTCATCCATTTCTGAAAGCAATAAAAATAATCAGCCAACTCAAATAAACCTGTCACGTGTATTTAATACGTGGTTTTAGTAACGCCTAGGGTCTAGGTAAAAGCTTCAAATATTTTATGACTAACACAGTTCTAAATTAGTTTTTAAATTAGCCTCATTGCATTATGCAAATATTTGCTTATGGCCATTCAAATGATGCGATCAGTGGGTTTAAAATGACTTGAAGCTAAACTGGCAGCTAATGGTGCAAGTGTGTTAGGCAATTAGCAAAATTATTGAATTTTGTATACACCTTGTGTCGTGACGTAGATGTCTGCCTGACACGTGTACAAATGAGATGGACCAGGGCTTTCTCTGGGTTGGTCGTCTTAATTGCGAATATCGAGCGCTAACACGACACACGACTGCAAAATCATTAAGACCACCTGCGACACACAATATAGACTGACACCACCGACATCATGCAACTTTCTCAACAACTTCTTGAACAAATGACAGCGTATAGAGAATACTACTATCGAGTTTACTTTTTACACTACACATACATATACAGTCGAGTCCGCTTATAAGAGCCTTGTCCGGATAATTAAAAGTGGCTCTTATATCCGGGTCTCTCTAGTATCCGATCTACATAAAAAAAACGAAAAACTTTTCTCGCCAAATTTATTGAGTGTTCCATAGCCATAATCAACTTATAAAAAATCAGTTAATTTGGTTTGAATAAGATTAATCAAAGCATTCTTTCCAATCAAGTCTTCAATATCGTAATACAGGGTGCGGCAGTGCGGCCTCCTCGATTTTGAAGGAGCGTACCTAGGGGCAGGGTGGGAGTACAGCCGTGGGAATGGTGCCGTTGGAGAGCTGTGTTAATGCAATTTTCAGTTCATATTAAGACTTGGACGAAAAAGTATCGGGCGTTTGTTGTAGAAGAGTGTTATCAAAATAATAGATCGCCGATAATGATGCAGCGTGCAAATCTTCTGGTAATGTTGCAGTCTGAGGTCGGCCAGTAGATTTCCTTTT
>JAQIWR010000714.1:0-17801 GCA_034695945.1 Glomeris hexasticha
CTAATTACGTGATGATCCCCAACACACTTTGAAGACGCACACAGGTGCTAACCACCGTCAAAGAACCCTTCCCCTCCACGTAACAAAAGGAGAGGAGAAGGACACCAATTAATTTTTTAAATATGAGAAGGAAGTTTATGCATTTTGAAAATTTTAAAAGTTTCCTCGAAAATATACTTCGTGGATGGTAAATTGTTTGAAAACTACTCGGGTGGGTTACTCGTGGCTGCCGTTTCTTAGATACTTGGCAGTCGAAACTCCTGAGGGCTGGCAGCCTCGAGGACCGCAAGCAAATTACAACTTCTTACTCCTACTCTTTCCCAAAAAGCTATAAATGGGAGGTTAGTAACATAAGCCAAACTTTCAATCTCTTCTCAGCATGTAATCGTTAAAACAATACTTCTGCACGAATTGCTAGATATTTGCATGTCTTGAAAACATTGCATTCTAGCAATATGCATCAATGTATTCCTATTTTATATCATTTGACTACTAATTTATTAACAAATTTCTATAGTACTGTATTGTTGCTCAATTTAAAAATGTATTGGAAGTGACATGTAGCTTATTTTAGGGCGTTCTGGCAAACAGTATGGAAAAATATACAGTTCAAGGTTCCAGGTCACCGTCGTACCTTGGTGTTACCATATCCAACGGCCTGGATGTGACTTCCAGTTCTGACGACGGACACCCGGAACCTCGTTGGTGTTCTAGCAACCACTTTAGGGCCAACCACACTTCGGCAACATTGCGTCCTCGAGGTCCAAGGAATGCTAGACCCATGGCTTCATATTTGGATGCGGTTCAATGGGAGCGGTCCATAGGTTCAGGCAACATAGAATCACCCAACAGGGTACAAACTATTCCTAGGGTTTTGGGAGGCATGAATGAAAAAATGGATTCAGGCCAGCAAAGGATCATGTTCAACTCAACGTCAACGCGAACGGAAACTTCCACTTTTCATACATCAACGACAACTCGAAGGTTTGCAGAAACAGAAGTAAACTGCAAAGATGATGAAGATGATGATGAAGAAGGTGATGAGGAATTATTCTACGAAAGTGAGAGTCAGCGTACGGGAACTATTCTCCGATCACCTTCAAAGTACAGTAAGATGTCGCATCAGATTGGAGAAAGTTCGCAGGTAAAAACACCTTCTGCAATATCTATATGTACAATATGTTCCTTTTATTACTATTATACTATTACACTGTTATATGTGGCTGAAAATATTTACTTGGCATCAGAAAATATCATAAGGTCAAATTCAAAGTATCATATTCAGAGCATAATTTTTGGAAACGTTGGGAACTAAATTGATAATTCATTATGTAGGTTGAATTAAGATAATAAATAAAAAAAACAATTTCCATTTTGTTTCTAAAAAGTTATATATCGTCAGTATCATACACGAAAGTGAAATAAATTAATGGTATGTAATAAGGCTGCATTTATGACGTCGGCTTTTAGCTTATACTTTGAGCTGAAAGCAGAAACTTGAAGGATTGTGACATCATACAAGCTATATTGACATAATTACTTCAGGGGCGAGTGTGTGACGTCATCAGTAAGCAAGCTTCTGCTTTCAGCTCAAAGTATAAGCTAAAAGCCAACGTCATAAATGCAGCCTAAAATGGTACTGAGTGGTTTTGCATTATTAGTCGATAGGGAACGGTGCGAATGGAGATCCTGAAGTGAACAGTGGCACCTACAATCTGGGAAAAGGAAGAACGATGACCACCTTGATGGACGGTGCTGGTACACCACCATTAAGGACATCAAGCCCGAAACAAAGGACGAAGGGCGATTACCATGCTGACCGCAGGGACTCTTTCTACGGAGCCGAAGAGGTGATAGGTAACCTGCTCGTGCATCTGGAAAACACTGTGGGTAATTCGAGGATCATTACTGATGGTCACTCGAACGAAATCAGTCTAATCACTGCCAGGGACACTCTGGTGACCGCTTCCAAGCAATTCGTAAACGCTTCGAAACTTTTCGTCAAGAGTGCTACCGAATCCGAAGACCGGCTTGTTGAAAGTCTGGTCACGTGTTTGGAACTGATGCAACGAATGTTCGCTTTCACTGAGAGATTGGTTAGTGTTGGTGGCTCTTGGCACGTCCACTCTCAGGGCCTGGTGCTTAAAGTGAAGGATGTTGCGTTAACTTTCCTGCAAACTTTGCAAGCTGCTTCGGAGGCTGTTGGCAGACCCATGAATGACCCGAAACTCGTTCTGCTCATGCAGCAGGCAACAACTCTTGCTGCAGTGCTTACTGCACTCATGAGGACTTTGAGAGGCATTGCTCCATGATGGCTGCACTCACTCATCTTGTGGCCAATATTAATCCTCACACTCTAAAGTAGCACACGCGACAATAAAGTGTCAGGATTGCTTTGTTGTTTCTCTCAGCATTTGGTACAACTAATTTGTGGTTTGCTATTGGAAATGTTTCATACACACTCTGGAAGTGCTGTATTGTTGTTATTGTATGGTTTCCCTTAGTTCTGCATGAATTGTAGATTATTGCAGGGTTGTATGTTAACTACATTGAACTACTCAATATGATAGAATACAACACATGTCCCCAATATAGAACAGTATAAATTATTTGTTCCACATGCTGAGAAATAAAATATGATCTGCACTTTATTGACAAAGCTTGTAAATTTCGAGTAATGATACTCGGGTGTTTGACCTCATAACAGCTTTTAGATCATTATTATGAACGGGATTTATCTGTATTTCTTGATTGAAGATGTAAAAGCTTTTATGTGGTTAAACGTAATTAGCATGTGCTCACAAGCAAAGACCTGTCTTTCGCTAAACTAAACTTAATCGATATTTCAAATCGATTATTGCATTTGTACGAAGTTCAGGGGCTTGCACTCCAACATGTTTTTATATGACCAAAATGGAAATAGATCTTTTATATCATTAATATTATATGTAAAGTAATTATAATTATATAATTGCTATTTAGTTTCAGTGGGTCTGAAAGGTGGAAAATGATATGATGTTGATTGAAGTGACAGTTAAACAATGTAAATTTTGAAAGACATCACCATTTTTGCCCGGTATTACGCGTGTAATACCGGGCACTAAATTATCATTTGGAAATCCTAATATAGTTATATTATATTGTATAACTAATTTGTCATTGTAAAAGTAAATAACTTGCTGTTATTTGTACATTTATTATTAACCAATTAATTGGGAAATAACATACTTATTAGAGTTTGTTTTGCCAAACAGGTGAAAATTGTAATTTAAGTCTAATTTATATAAAATAATAACGTGTTAGCAGTAAAATGACCACCATATATACCATATGACTGACAAAGGCCCAGTTATTATTAAAAGTCCAACAGCGCAAAATGTAAATTATTTGGTCGGACCAACAAACGAACAATCGATTATAAATTAATTGGTATTATCAAGAGTGGATGGTATATTATATATAATTTTAAACTGTATATTGAATCGAAACAAAAGTGCTATTTTACGCTGTAGTTTGTACTGGGAACCATGATGTTAATTAAAAATTGCGTTCAGCATGTTTATTTCTTTGCAATTAATTTTTGCGGTAATTGTAAGTCTCGATTCTAAGTAAAATTCATATGTGTTACAACATTCAAATTTACCGCCCCTGCCAATCCGCCAGATGGCACTGCGGTCGAGCCAATGCGCTTTTCAAATTCCGACCGTAACCACCGATTTATAATTCGGTTAAAACGAGGCAGATTTGAATTTTGCTACGCAATTATTGCAGTCTAGTTATCAGAAAAGTCAAATGACAATAATTTATGCCTGGCTTAACGTAAGTATTTGCATTTTAACTGTTAATTACTGCGAAAAACTTACAAGTTTAATTTTCATTCATTGTTATATAATTAAATTCGTAGAATAATTTCTTCGAATTCTAGCTCCCAGATTCTGGATTCTTCACTGAATAGATTCTGTATTCTTCACTGAAATAGTTATCGGCGATCATACCTTGATCGGCGATATCGGTTTAGTCAACGCGGGATGAACAACGAAAGTCAGCATCGTTTGCAGTTTCAGGTTAGAAAAATCTTACATCTTTTTCGCATTCGCAATAGTATTGCGTGAGATTGACCGACGTGCAATGTATTGCGTTAGAATTGTATGTTTTCTGCGTTGTACTGCGCAACATGTTGCGTACTGTATATCTTCCAGGAAGGAAGTTGCGCACGATGGTTTTTCCCTATCCGTTAAAATCTGATACAAACATACAATCATTGATACAATGCTAAAGTACGTTTTAATGAACAATATTTCTCGAAATGTACATTTATTCAACGATTCGGAAGTTGAACATCGGTAATATATCTGTCTATTAACTAATCTTCAAATATAAACTCTGTATAAAATAAAAATAAAAATGTCATTTGAAACATAAAAATAGGTATTCTATAGCGTATTTTGCACATGAATTTAAAACGCGTACATTTATCTAAAAATTCTGGTTAAAGTTATTTGGATTTAAATTTTGGTTTTGTTGCTGTGGGAATCCAAATTGTTGGGCTCCATTCTGCAGTTGTTGTGATCCAAACTGTTGTTGTGTGCTGGCACTGCCCTGTTGTTGATTTTCTTCTGCGTCAGCGCACATTGCCATTTGACTGAGGATTGGGACGTTGCATACCCATTCAAACTGTCTTTTTTCTCTTACAAGCATTTCTTTGTTTTCCACAATGCTTGCTGCTTCCGTCTTCCACAGGGTTAAGACCACTAAGATGGCCGCCAATGACAAAAGTCGGTTCATTTCTGCTAATTAAGTTCATAAAATTTGTAAATTATGCAAATTCTACATTGAAAAAATAATTGATATATGACATTACACCAGATACGACATATGCTAAAAGTCTGACTGGTGTAATGGCGGATAAATGGATAAGAACATTTGTGTTTCTTCTTACCTGAGTTTGCTGATAGGTGTTTCTACAGTACCTTCACTGGGCTTGGTAGTAGTATCGTCTGAAAATGCTGCAGTCAATGGGCCCTTTTATACGAAGGTCCTACGCATTTTTCTAGTCCAGTAACCTAGATTTATGCTGGAATTTTGAACTTTCGTTTCTTCATTTAGACATTTAGCATAGGTTCGATGCCCTTTCTAATGTCATTGGGCCGAAAGGCGTATTTTGGGAATATACAAAATTGCTTATACTTTGATCTAAAAATATTTTTTTAACTTCCGTACAAGAAGTTGTTTGGATTTAAATAGTGGAGGTAGCTTTTTAGTTGAGTATTACTCGATTCCTTTGAATATTGTATAATCACTATCTTTGTGTAGTTTCAATTATATATTGTTCTTGTTTTCTTTTAATTTAGATTAGAAGAGTCCACTACAATTTGGGAATTTTTTAAAACTTAATTGAACGTCACATGTTTAACTTAAGAAATTTATAAAACTTTAGACAACATGTAAGAATATTTTGAGCCCTACATATATGATATTTACTTCGTTTGCGTTTATTATCGAGTTTATTACAGAGCAACAAGGAACAAACATTTGTCACACTTTAATTATATTTTATACATGTACAATATTCATACACATGTGCAACAGATGCCTTGATAAAACAGGTTTCACATGGGGTTGTAAATTCCATTTTGCAGAATTTTATGTTTTTTTTTTGCTATTAATTTTATTAATCGAATACGTCTTCAATATCGTCTCCAATATCGTCGAAGATGTCACATATAAAATCTGGTAGAAAGATATCGCACAATATTCCAATAAAATTTCGTTTTGGACGAACTTCTCTCAATCGAGAGTTGCTGATGTGCATTCCTTGCAGATATGTGCACAGAGATGATGCAATTATTAAAATTGCAAGACAGCGAATTATTATGTAGTGCCCCATTTCTAACAAACCTTTTTAAAATAACATTTTATTAGTACTTAGATCATAGTAAATTATTGAATGTAGACTTTGTTACCTTTTTTGATTCTACAATTAACCTGCAGGAGATTTACCAGTTGAGAGTGAATTAGTGCTGCTTCTTGAAAACAACTGATGATTTTAAACGCTAACTTTTCAAATATATAAAGTAGGTAGTACCTCTATTGACCATGATGACGTATAATATTTGTCGTTTACTCTCAAACAAACACTCAATAAATAAAAACCATATGTTTTCAGCCTAAAACGAAGCCATCTAATATAATTTATCTGAAAATGGCCTAGTTTGGCAAATTGTTTTTATACTGGATTCTGCTGTTGCATATAGTAATGTCCTTCAAAAATTCATTTGTGGTGTATCAGTGGGAATATTAATTGTTAACTGGGGTATAAACTATAGAACAAGTCTCGAAATATATGGTATGAAATTTCATTATAAAAATGTGCATACTGATTTTATGTAAAGGTCAAATTGTTACTTTTAAAATTGATCTAAATTGGAATTTCTATGACCTGTTCATTGGTGGAGGCCCAAAGATAATCCACTAACCTATATGCAATATAACCTAGATTTATAAATACAAAATGGCGTATTTACAGGTACAGTGAAACTTGTGTATGTTGACCACTCACGGTTCACAAGTTTCACTTTTTATATGTATTTTGATTGGGCTATAGCTGTTAATTTAAGTTAATTGTAATTTTTTAAATTAATTAAAAATAATACTTACGGGAACAAAACAGCATTTGCACAATCTTTTATGAACATTTGCACGGTTGCTGCATCAATTATGTACAATATTTTCGGAGCCAAGTAAATATATTCACCGATTTTGTCTAACATATGACAGAGGAAGGTAGGAAGACAAATTGAGCACATAACCGACAGGAAAAAATCAAGAACTATTTCCATTTCTAATATTTGCAAATTATTTTCATCATCTCGATGGCTAATAGAGGGCAAAGTGAAAATGATTGCCAAAACATTTAACAAATATTTCATGATTCCGTTAGAAAGAACTTGCATTATCTATTTTTGCATGGAATAAACATATCGACATTCAAATATATGTACATTAAATTGCTTTTTATAATACTGTATGAAATTACAAACCTGAATGAGAAATTATTCGGCTGCCACCGTGGCCATTTCATTTCAACGATCGACTTAACAACATTGTGTTTGTTATTGACACAATTGTATTCTGCGAAATGTATGATGACGTGGTGTTTTGTAGTACTATTTAATTTCTACCATTTGCAATTCGTTTCTGGAATAAACGTCATTATATCTGTTCGTAATATAACGAATGGGATATTTATCTGTTTATATTTTTTTTTATTTCACTATACTTTTATGGATTATAATGTTCACTTTATTTGATGTTGGCCCTACATACATACATATGTTGCATTAAATGTTTAGAAGACGCCATTTTATAGAATTGCTATGTAACTTTATAAACTCGCTGACTGCACCGCCAATGTTTTGAAATATGGAAACGGTGACCTTAATTCTTATGACTTTTGCTGACTATTTTGCTAAAAATATATACTAATTTTTCAACTATCCACTAGATTCCACTTATAACGAACTCGCTTATAACGAAATTCGCTTATTACAAACTGATTTGCGCTGCACCAATTTTTTCCCCACATGCGCAATGATACAAAACTAGATAAAACGAAATATTGGTTTTAACGAAGCAAAATCGGCCGGAAATTGTGAGTTCACTACAGTTATAGCGAATTCTCCTATTTTAGTTGATTTGCATCCATATTTTAATACAACACTTGCTTCGTGTAGTGCCGTTTCTATGTTTCAAAACATTGGCGGTGCAGTCAGCGAGTTTATAAAGTTACTAGTAATTCTATAAAATGGCGTCTTTTAAACATTTACTGTAACATATGTTTAAGATTGTCACTGCAGCATATAATAAATACATATTTTTACATATTTATAAATATATTTATAATTATAAAATCTTTTGTTGTAGTAGGTAATTATTTCTGCAGTTCAATATTTTGACATTCTATGAACAATGATGAATGGATTGATCTAAATGTTTTCTGCGCCGTATTTATATTGTAATAATGCATGTTTCATGTAATATTACTGTTTGAACGTTACATGCAATACCGAATTACTAAGACAAATGACACCGTATGCAACGCACAATATCGTTTTAATTACTTTTATTTTGTTGTGTGGAAATTATTGGTCCATGCATATCAAATACAATTATCTTTTGGCGGATTCTCATGCTTTTTCGGCACAGTTATCTGGGAGATAAAGTGCTAGGAATGGGAAAAGACAAAACAGTGACACTATAAAATTTCCAAACGAAACTATATCGACTCTAGTTTGAAGAGCATGATTTTCCAAATTGTCATCATCAGCCATAATCATTTGCAATCCAATGCAACCGAGCAGCATAACAACTATCAACGAACAATCCAAATGGGCCATAATCACAATGACTTATTTTCTACCTAAAATAATACATAATGCAGCGATGAGAAACCTTGAATTTTACAAAGGGTTCATATACGGTTGTTTAGGTTGTGTTTTCACTTACCAAGATAAGAGCCTATTAGCAGCTTCAAAATGTGATATGCAGTGAAGTGATCATTGTGTGGGATGGTTTTTAATAAAATTAATATGTCAATATTATTTCAAAATTTGCCAGATTTGTCCCAAATTTCGGTTGTAGTTAATTTGGAAATAGTGGAAACGCCTACATTTATTAAGGTTATGACCTATATTGGAGTTATTTTCTGAAATTTAGTACATAAATGAAAAAAATCAATGAAAAGCGTAATATATAAATGCAGAGGCATATGAGAATTTAGCATTTCATGAAACTGTTGCTACCAAGCTGGTCACAGTGGGAAAAGGAGAGAAATTTCTTATGAAATGGGGTACAGTATATCACCATGCAGGTTAATGTAGAAAGTTGTATTAACACCAATCAGTGAAACTGATGATCCTTTTATTATTATGATTATGACAGTTTTATATAAGATTATTTCAGTAAAATTCAATTCAATTTATTTTCAGCATATTTTTGCGATGCAATATGGCAATATGCATTCAACACCGATTTATAGGAAGAATAATACATACTGTAAGGCCAAACGTAATATCACTTTTATTTTTGTCCGTTTTCCCAGTTGTACATTTCCAAATTATACACATCTGCACAAAGTTTCTTAGGTGGAATTTCTGATTACATATTGTTAATGGGAATAACTGTCTGCAGAAATATAAATGTTCATATTTTCCATATTGCTGATACTTGGAGTTTGTTTATGCTTTTTCGGCACATATGCCTGGGACGAATGTTCTCAAAAATGGAATGAGACAAAATAGAGCCACAAAAAAATCCCCCAAGGCTACGTTGTCGATTCTGGCTTGAAGAGCATGTTGTCCTGAATCTTCAGGATCAGCCATAATCACTTGCAATCCAAGGCAAACCAGCAGCAACATAACTGTACATTGTAAACGGGCCATAATTCCAGAGATTTATTTCCACCTATTGAAGAAATAAACATAACTCTGTTTGGGAAATTGGTATATTAAAGTATTTTTACATGCTTTTCAGTAATTTATATGTAACCAAATATACTTGTATACACATGCAGTTGGTTAAATTTAGTAAAAATATATCTATATGTTGTTCGAGTTGTGGTTTTTACTTACTTGTAAAGTGAACTTGACAAATTTTCAGGGTGATCTGGAATAAAGTGATCGGTGTTCGGAGGGTTTTTATGTTGTGCACAAATGTTCAATGTGCGTCATTTTAAAGTTTATGTTGATTTAGCAGGGCGAAAATTTCTCATTGGGTGTGTATGTACATTTCACAATATATTTTGTACTTAGGACCTCCCAGAATTAATGTCCACCTTGTTGACATTTTTATTCTGACATCTGTGATGGGTGTCAACGTGTGCCAATGCTATGCTGTAGAGAAATACAAATAGACGTCATTAATATTTAAAACGTAGTTTGTAAAATTTCACTGAACATTGTGTGTCATATTGTGCCTTTTGCGTACAGAAATTAATGTTTGAAAGATCATATTTTGCTCTAAAGAATGCTCTGAAATTTATGTTACAATTTCGCAGAGTATTTTAAATGGAGATTATCGAACATATATCCAAGCAATTATTAAATTGTTATTTATTTAGTGGAAAGTTTGCGACATATTGAGTTTTCACTCATTTGTAATCAAAAGAGCAACATGTAAAAGCTTTTCAATGGCCTAGACTCTTTACTTTGGGTCCTAAATTAATTGCAGTTTGTTAAATTGTTTTAGATGAAACTATAAATTTCAATGAATTTTTTATAGCAAGAACAAAATACCAAATGTTATAAAAAATACATTGTATTTGGATTGAAGCACTGCATTATAAATGCATTGGAGAAACCTAAATATAATTTGATAAATTGTAATATTGCAGTATAATGCTATATGTAGTTTCCTTCACTTGCCAGATTCCGTTCAGTTAGTTTTGTGAGGTCATTTTGGAGATATGGCTAGATATAATTTGTAATAACGATAATTTTATTGAGTTAACCTTGGTAGGCTTTTATTTATTAAATATGCAATAAATTTTACAGGTACATGTAGGCTTTAATTTCCAACAATATTGAGCAAGGTAACCGTGGTATATATTGTTTGACTTTAAAAGCTAGGTTTGAGTACACACAAATAAATTGAGGTCATATTCTTTACAATGCATACGAGGTTGTGGCACCTTGATACAATTTTCGGTATTAATTGTTTTAATTGCTTTGTTTAATAAGAAATGTGGAATAACTGTATAAATTTCAATTATGTATTGTAAGCATTTATACTCTTAAAACTTGATTGTTTAATTTCAATTTCGTATAATGACATAAATATTTGTTGCATTAATTTACGTCACCATATATTGGAACATTATATGTATTGAAATATAAATCATAAGATAAGATTATTAGATCTGAAACACTAGCCCTTGCAGATAATGTTTATTAAAACTCTTTGGACTTATTCAGAATTTCATTTAAGAAAACCCGTTTCTAAGAAAACCCGTTTCTAAGAAAACATATTTAAACTGTACTGTAGCAGTATACCTATATACCTATGTAGTAGTACATTAGTAAATGTCAGAAAATTATTGTTTCCTAACAGAAGTTAGCGACGCCATTAATTTTTATCAAAAGCCACTTCCATATAAATCATTTTCTTATTACATTTTTAGAAATAAGCCTAATTGAACTCAGAACAAATTATACCAAGAGTGGATTATACTCATGATTGGAAATTAAGGAACAGACACAATTTGTTTTTGTCACATACACAGCAATTGTATTATTATTTATCACTAAAGCTATACATTCCATATTTTGTTGGGTTTCTTTGCATGTCTCGTTATATCACTTAACATCATAATGGCATAAAGAAAATCAATATCAGTATAACAATTGAGAGGTTTCACAGTGTTGTACAGTATGTGTCCACATGCAAGATTACAACATTATCCGAATGGTATATAATATTATTTACAATCTAAATCCAGATGTTTGGCATCACAATTTAAAAACAAATTAACAATCAATATCTGTATATAGTTTATCATAATTCTATCATAAATTTTGATAACATTTTCAATGATTCATATACATAGATAATATAATCACTGTGCTGTATATATTATTTTTTCTAAAGTAATTTAATTCATAATACCCTGTTACCTGGGTATAGTGCTTTCACATTCAATAGTGCACTGCGCTTTTATTTAAAATCCTTATTAAAATGAAAATCTTGATTTTCCTTAAAATTGTCTAGTTCGTTTGATATGTTTGAGAGCAAAATTTTCGTTCACAATTCATCCTCGAAAGTGGAAGCACTATAATTTCACTTGTTGATTGTTAAAATCTGATTGAGATCACAAGGCTTAATTGCGTGTATTTATTACTGCAAACCGGCCATCTACATGTAATTTGGATCATGTTTCGTATTTTCTGAGCTTGGTCATTAATGTTTCGTTGTCTCGACGGACATTTTCCAGTTCTATCCTCAAGGAATTGTTTTCTTTCTCTAGGAATGAGGCCCTAAGGGCGATTTGGTTTTCTTTAATTCGTCTGGCATCTCTTGAACGTTTCGCCGCCATGTTGTTTTTTGTTCTCCGTGCCCAGTATTTGTCATCTTTCATTTGATCTGGTACAAACTATTGTGACAAAAAAGTGAAAAGGTCCATTGCAATACCATTCTATACATATGTTCCAATACTCTACATAAATGGGGCACTTTTTTGTTTTCTTTTACTATATTACTATTTTGATACTACGTTTACACCGCAATATATTAACCGTAAACTTAATTTAAAGGAATATAATTATCAAGGTCGGCACTGCATGACTATTGCCATTGTTTATAATTTTCCATAAAAAAATAATGAAGTTAATACATTATGATACATATCGAACCGTAGCGCCATGAACCAGGATGCGTTTATAGTATCTAGTGTATACCACAATTAAGATAGCATGAAATAAATAGGTATTAAATAGATTTTGTCAATATTGTATATATAGTTATCCTTGACGCTCAATGTTTAATCTGATATTTTAAAACAATTGTGAACAATTCATTTGTAAGATCTGTTTGAGGGTGGAAAAAATGCTTCAATGATAATCTTTAATTTTAATTGCCTATAATTAATAGCACGTTAGAACCAATGCATTTGTAGGCTTTGAATTCGGATTATAATCTACATTGTGTTGGTTTTAGTAGATTCAACACAGAATCTAATTCATTCTGCAAATACAGACCTAAGCAAAATTGATCTGGAAGTTATAAATTCCTTCCCATTGAAAGTTTATGTTCCAGATATCTGGATCAGTAGTTTACAAGATTAAAGGCAGATTCCTGTTGGCAAGAAGGTAAGCAAGTTGAAGCAGAATGTACTAAGCCAGGAAGATAGACAATAGTTCAGAGTTACAAATCTGTGCTGCAGAAAGACTTGGCTTGCATTGATCTTTCTTGTTAGTAGAAATGATCAGTTTTATTGTTTGGAATTAGGTATAGTTACCTGTTTCCTGGATTTCTTTGACATGGGTTGCGGTTTGAGTTCTTCCTCGGAGAAAGCTCGGCGTTTTGGGTCAAACCCTCTCTGACCCGGTACAGATGCGAGTGCTAGATCAGCGGGAGAGAAGCTCACATCAAAGTCATTTCTTACTTTATTTCTATTGTCATCTGCTACTCTGAAGGCAACGTCAGACCTTCCTGCAAGTACGAGCACGTCAAACTTGGTTTGGTCCTCATACGCGTTGATCACTTTAGAAAATGTACCAAATATTGCTTACCTTCGTCTAATGAATGGGTGTCTGTAGATGAGCTAGCTTCATCACTGTCATCTTGCTGATCGTAAGATATGTTGGACAATTGTTCATGTTCTACTTTGTGTGGATTATTTGACGCGGCTACTTTTGCATGGAGAGGTTCCTTGCCATCAGGGTTGTTGTGGTTGTTGAAGTCGTTGATGGAACATTTGTTGTTGACGTTGGTAGTCAGTGAAGAAATGTTGCTAATGTCAAGTTCAGGTTCGGATAGAAATTCGTATAGATCGACACCTGGTGGGATTTTCAATTCGCCGCCATCGAAGGGGAGGGTCTTGTTCCAGAGGGTTGGTCCCAGGAAAGCAGCAGTCACATCGAGGTGTTCTTGCCACTCTGCCTCTTTCTTTTGAACTTCCTGAATAGGGACTGCTGCATATAAAAATGACATATTATTTAAACACATCACGCTAGACTCTTTATTGGATTTCTAAATTCTTAGATCTGTTGACAATAATGATAGCTAGTTGAATGAATCATCTGATGTTGCAGACAGTAGAAAGTTCGTATGGTTTAAAACTTTTCAAAACTGCCATCTTGTATTTTCAACCTTGAAATGGAGAATGCACAGCTAGGAAGACAAGGCTGATCTTATAGTGTCATAAGGGGAAGTGAAAGCATTTGTTATATTTACGTTTATAAAAGTATAATGCACACAAAACACATTTTGAGAATACACAGGAAAGGGTTGAAATATCTTAGTCGGTTCGCATGCAGTGGGATTATCTTAATAATATAGTGTACGTATGTGAATAAGGAGAAAGGAGGAGCAGGAAATAATTTGAAATTGTGCCAAGTCATAAGCAGCACACAGGCGCAAACATTTGCCATTTTAAAGGTGATGTTTGCAGAGTTGCACCATGTGTATGCATGTAGAAGAATCGATAACAGACACTGAAATCTTACTCTAAACAATTAATCTAAGCTCGTTGCTAGGCTCCTATATCTCGATAATCACATGCCATTGTTATAGATATCGATTTTTTAGCATGCTAGGTAAAAATACTAGCTAGAAAGGTACCTGTCCTTGAAAATTGCAAGTGTTGCCATACAAGTTATTAAAGGTTTAAGTTTGGTATTTTAATTGAGAAGCATGTTCCATTTTTTACAAGGGTTAGTTGGATAGGTAAAAGTCCAAATTCACCCTGATCCTGAATCAAGTTTTACATTTAAAATGTCAGCATTTTCGAAAGACAAAATAGAAAACTAATCACCGAATGTGTTTTATAAATATACAGTAACCTGCACAAAAATTATTATTTTGATAACTGAATTATTACATTTTTGTGTTAAAATAATGTCACTAAAAAATTATTGGAAAGGCGCCAATGATTTTTATTGTGATAAGATTTACAACATTTAAAATAAATCACTTTAATTTGGAATTGAACACACCGAAATCTATTTGCAGCAGATGTCACTTTGAAATTTCAAGTTAAGTAATATAATTGTAACTTAGATATCAGAACAAAAATTATAAATCTGTTAACATTATTTTATGTTGTGAAAAGTATACCAATTAAATGCAATATTGCTACGTTATAAATGTAATATAAATTCGTATTAAATTTCAAGGATTGCACAGCCAGGAAGTAATAATCAATAGTGGGTCCGATTCAAGGCCACACATGTGACCAGTTGGTTTTTTGTAAGTACTGTATCAATAATATTGGAAAATTATGTGTAAATTTGAGGGGACTTACCAGGCATTGTGAGAAGATCTGTACGTGAGAGTAGTGTTCTCAGGGCCATAAGTGTGGTAAATTCTTGCTCACTAGGATTCAGCACCAATCTGAGCAGCAGCTGATGAATATATTGGATGGCGCAATATATTCTGTACAAGTGCACTCCACACTGGCAGCACTGTACTCCAGTTAACCTTGATACATCAGCTCGGAAGCCCGTGTTGTGCCGCACAATCCTCCCATTGGCTGCTCTTGTCACTGGCCTTGGCCGTCATTGGCATCCTTGATGATTGCTGACATTGCCAAAAAACCAAAGTACAAGCATTCTTTGCCAAAAATTCTACCTATAGGGTGCTGCTGCTCATCTTCAAAATTAATCTGTACACCCAGTTTGTTCACAGATAAACCACACTGCGACAATAATACCAATTTTATTATTATCAATACTTTGGAAACATCCATAATTGATAACACACAATATGTTGAAAAATTTACTTTCCATGACAAAAATTGCTTGCTTCAAAATATTGTGTGTTGGGATGTTAATATTTTAACAAACTCGCTGAAGGATACATGTACAGTAGATTGTTGCAATTGAAAGTGGCGTAAATCTACAATTTAAAAAATATATTTACAAGTGTTGTTCCCCGTGCAAATGAAAAATAATCTAGTTTTCCCAAATCCTAACTAAAGTGTTCAGAAATGTACTGTATATCCACTTAATCAGGTTTATTTTGTAGCTTAATCTTAACCACAAAATTGTCAGTGATATTATCTTGGGTGGTCTTATTCCCTCATTGTTTAAAATTAATAAATGGACGTAAATGTAAACGATGACCATTAAAATACATATGTCATTTTATTTTATTCCATATAAATTGCCACAATTTTCCAACTGTCGTTTTTCCTGCACGATATCACTGAGGATATAGGTACAGATATCCTCTGATTAGAGTATAGATTTTTCCAGATTTTGTGCAACTATAACCATTAACCTCACCCCTTTATATTTGAACAAAGTTCTCATATCTACTGTCAGGCGATTTTGTCAAAATGATACTGTTGTACAAATCCAGCATAATCTTGCTGTGCACACAGTTGGTCAATCGGTTTCCAGATATATATATCAATGAAAGGAAATGTGTACGTGACAACATGTACAATGCAATTTCTTTTAACCTATATGCACAGTTTTCACGCATATACACAGTGAACTGTACATTTAATTCTGATCAAAAATTCCAACAAATAACCGTGCTCATAGTAACTATCTGTGTTACCACATTTATTGTGCATCACCTTCACAAAAGTTATGCATTTAAACACAGATCATTTGATTCCAATTAAATAGACAGTACAAGTGAAATATGGTAAAAACTTTTTATGGAAATACATTGTCATTACAAAAAATGTCGCACTTTTATAGGCTATAGTGCATATATAATACATATGTACGAGAAGTATATTTGAGCATTCAATTTAGGCTTAGCCCAAGGCTTCGAATGTGATTATTATATATTTTTACGGGTACATATATCTACAAGTACCCTATAATAAAATCTATTAGCGAGATGTTGCTAGACCAGAGTTGAAATAGTGAATGCTGCTTTTGCTTTTGGGGAGTGTGCAGCATGTTTTTCCCTATTGACTAAATTCCGGTACGTTCTGGTTCCTGGCGGTACACGTCGCATGTTTTTTGTGTGTTCTTCGTTTGTACAACAAACTGCTTCGTCATGGCGTGTCACTGTTCCTCCACTTCTTTCATATCCTTGGTTGATAATTTTTCCTGTGGAATATACAAAAAATAATGTTGTGATATACATTAGTATGCAGGTGGTTGAATCAATGGCATGCAACATAGTAATAATTACCCAGCCTATTAATTATTGTAATAATAACAAACGTTGCATTAATTGGTTGTTTTGTTGCATTTGTTAGTATTTATAATGACTGTCCATAACATTTGCAGGATTTCTGCAACCATTTTACACAAACTTTCGTGACTTAATTCATCCAAATCATTATATTATAATTCAGCACAGATGAAGGTTGACAAAACATTCGTGTGAATACATATATTGATAATTTTGGAACATCAAAAATTTCAATGTTGTAATTTCCATGATCAATTTAGAAATTCCATTACTTTTCCAGGACTCCCATGATTATTTCAGTAAATGCTGGAATTCCATGACAGTAAACACCCTGTTGTAATTACGAATGTGATTAAATGTAAGCATGGATAAAGGTCCTATTACTGCATAGATAATCATTAGCGCTGTGATGTTATAGAGATTATTTAATTTGATTTTGTGGATCATTTTCTGTTCACGAAATTTGATGAATAAGGCGATTTTGAAATAATGTGTATTGCACTTTCAAAATGTTATGAGAATAGATGAAGTTGAAAATTTGACTGGCTGTTCAAGATCTGTTATTTTAGCGCTAACATGAAACTTTCAATAGGGAAATGCTTACTATCAAGTTCCATTAACTTTCCAATACTGGACAACAACTTTTCCGCTTCTCGGACGATTCTACCGTGATTGCAAACATCATTTGCATTTCTTGATCCTCGCATAGCTTTACGCTGGGCTTGGGAAAAACCCAACCAACTGGTTGTTCTTGGAACTCTTTCACCAGTTGATTCATTTTCATTTGGCTTTATATCAGATTTCGCCTCCAGGGAATCTTTAGTCATCTAAAGAATCAGTAAATCATCAAATCCCTATTGGAAAAATCCCTCACATGAAGGTGTACCATAATCCACCACGGTGATGGTCCATGTGATGGTTCCTGATGG
>JAQIWR010000715.1:0-17795 GCA_034695945.1 Glomeris hexasticha
TGTCACCTGGGTTTTGGAGGCTACATGTCGTAAGTTTGTAAATATGCGAGCGGCGATGGCAGCGCCGCCACGTTTTTTCCAAATGCTCCGACAGCGACAATTCTACCTATAAGCTCTTCTCATTATGTCACCCCTTCCCAGCCATAGTTTCTGCATTTTCGGAAATTAATTGGCCGGAAAAAAAAGTTATTTGGCAGTTCAGCGTACTATAATCAATTACAGTTAGTTGGCAGCAAGCTATAGTGTGTTTTCATTCAGCTTCAGCTTCGTAGCTCCTCTCTCCCACCATGCTGTTAGCACAATCAACATCTACCATATTTATGTTACTTCAGTCGGGATGCAGGTAAAGGTCAGGATCCATCACACATGGCCACCGGCTTAATTCCTACCTGACAAGTCTTCCGTCTGCACCTTCCCAGACAACTTTGCCTGCAGTCTTGAAAGTTCTGGAGCGATCGCCTCATACTCCAGGGGCCACAGATCAAGGGGCGTGGCCACACGGTAGCCGCCAATCATCACCGAACTGTCACCTTCTGCGCCGCGGGGGCGTGGTAAGGGGCGGGTCGCGCGAGGGGGGAGTGGCAGAGAACGTGACGGCAGACCGCTATGCGGTTGGATCGAATTACGGGGGGCGGGGACAGGGCGGGATGCGCCCGAGTGGGCGTTCACTTCCCTTCGGCGAGCACCTTGCTGAACGGGGCGTTTACCTTGTTGATCACCGTCATGGTCATCCTCATCTTGTTCCTCATCTGGGGCCTCACCATCACTGGACCATTCATCACAGTCATCAAGCTTTCGGTTCGATTCTGCGTTCTGCGAATGAACAACAACGCCGGAGGCGGTGCCAATGTTAGAACTCCACCTATTGGCCGCTTCTATACGTTTCACCTGCGATGCCACGAACGACTTCCGCCCAGCCCCTGCCCCGCCCACAAAGCCCCCATTTTCATAGTCGGCCTCCTCAGCCCCGCTCCAATCTTCTTGCGCAATGCCAGGTTGGAATACCAAATGTGGTGGGTACACGAAGCCCTGAATTCCTAGTCCCAGCATGTCTGGGTAAAAGTAGCCCCTCTTGGGCACCGGAGCATACAGAGGGTACCTGGGGCTTGGGGGAGGAGCTACAAATAAATGAGGCGGGGCTTGCACAATGCCCGCCGCGAACGAATAGGGACGGACGTTTTCGTAGATTGGCCCCGGTTGGGGGATCCTCCGATCACTTCCCCCACCGTACAATCGGCGTAGTTCAGCCACGGAGGCGTGGTTTGCCTCGGTGGGCGTGGCCGGCCCAAAGGATACGGGCTCGTAAATGTTTTCTTCGTTTTCGTTTATTTCGTCATCCCCGGAAATTGTTTTCGGTGTCTTGGGGGGTTTGTCGTTACCGGCCTGGCTTCGAATCCAGTCTTGGACACTGCGTTGCTTCGGTCTTTGGATTGGCTTCTGCTTCTCAGGGAGCCTGGGAGGTGCAACGTCGGGCTCCGCCCCCAGAGAGGCGGATCTTCGTTTGACCCATGCCACGTGACTGCTACGAACTGGTGCTTCATGGATAACCGCAGGAGTAGCAGTTGTATCATGGGTAACCTTAGGGATAACCGGAGTACCGTGAGTAACTTTTGGGGTAATCGGAGTGCCATGGTTAACCTTGGGGCTATTCGGTGTCCGACGGGTAACCTTAGGGGTAACTGGCTTCAATGGGGAGCAGACTGAAGGATCTTCATCACCCTTTCCGCAGAACTGTTTCACAAGGGACTGGACCATGTCGTGTAAAGTCCTCAGATCCACCGGTTCCGGTTGTTTCTTTGTCGTCTGTTCCTCGAGATCCGTATGAAGGTTGTCAAGGGCCTTCAGGATATCCGCCAGACTTTCTTTGGAAATGGGAGGATCATCCTTGTCTCCAACAGCCACTGCGCTAGCATCACTAGCCACCGGTTTTACAGCCGCTTCTGGAACGATGACCGGAGTTTCGAGGTCTTTTCTCAGAACTAGATCTTTCCTGCTGCCATCATCTGCCATTCCGAGACTGCGCGAGCTGAAAGAACGTGCTATGCCACGCATGGGATGTAGGACTTCGCTGGACACCGACTTGCACATCTGGCGTCCTACATTGACACTTCTGTACGGCTTGGACTCGCAGGCAGGCAACACTGGGTTAGATCTACGAAGCTCGCGTACAACTTCCCTCGGCGATGGGGCAACTTGGCACGGTGGAGGCGGGGCTTTCCTTTTACCCTTCACGTGCAAATGTGCCGCTGCGCTGGAGCCGCAACTGGAGCCGACAACCAAACTAACCGACCGATGATGGCCATTTTTGGAACGTTGTTGGATAACTGTATTGGGAGCCGAGACAGAAGAAACAAAGGGAGGAGTCGAAGGAGGGGGAGGAGCTCTTCGCTTCTTCGCTCCTGAATGAGATGGCACTGGGGTTACTGCAGGGGTGATGACTGGGGTAACCACTGGAGTCTCTTCTGGGGTAACGACCACAACAGGAATCACCTTGGGTATCTCAGCATCACCAATCTCACTCAGTATCTTTCCTGGTGTCCTCGATTCATCTTCCTCTTCTTCCGGCAGAGCTTCAGAACTACCACTGGGTTGAACAGATGCACCGACCTGGCGTTTACCGCATAAAGGTGATGCCATCGGTGTTGGCATCGACTCGTACAGGGACCCGTCATCACCCGCCAATCCCTCGGAGGGCACTCGAAGGTTACCTCCGTGCGGCATGTACTGGAAACTCTCGCTGACACTGGTCACGCTTACGGCCCTGCAGTGCCCACCTTCAGCTGCATCCAAGGACAGAGACCGTCGCATGACGGACGCATCATGCCCAACGTTACCGGACCTCTTGCGAGTCTTGCCACGGATCCAGCGAAACAACGCGAACAGCCCTCCACGCTTTGTCTTCTTGCGGGGTAGAGTCGCAGTTGGCGACTTGGCAACGTCGAACATCTCTGTGATGTAGCTGTCGGAGTCGTTATCGCCGTCAACCTGATCAGAATAACCCGCACCTGGAAGGCCGCTGTCATCTTCCTGGCCATTTGGTCTGCGACGGAAACTGAACCTCTTTCGCTTCTTGTCTTTCTTGAGGCGAGTCTTGTGGCGCCGGTCCTCCTCGAGGGCATCGTACCACTTTTGCACCTCGCATTCTGCCAAGGTGGGTGCTCGGACCACCGTCGATGACCCCGAGGGGATCGCCGAGGCTCCTCCGGACTCGCAGGTCGGCTAAGGACCAAGAGTCAGCATCCTTAGCATGGTGTGCCATCTGGCCTCCGGGCTCATGCATTATCTCTTCCGTTGTCGATCACGTTTGACTTTTTCATGCGGGTGCCCTGGGCTTCGTGCATGCCGTTGGGGGGAAGGGTACTAGATGGGTAATACGGGGAACGACGCGCATCATGCGGTCTTACATCCTGTACGTACACGTACCTACCGGTCTTGAGCGGCCATTGCAGCATGAATATTGTGAAACGCATAGTTAGCACGCGCAAACAAGTGTCACGCGCATCATTGTTAGCCGCTGCAAAACTATCCGCAAAGTGATATCGTACCTGATCAATTTTCCGATCGCAGTGTCCATCTTCACCTTCGGTATCACCATGGCCATCTAAATAATCATAACAAAACTGCAGTCATTTTTGATGATCCAAGGGACGAATTATAATGTTCACCAAACTCACTTTCATCTACTGGCAAAATTATGATAGGGTCATCATCGCATCCCATGAAGACATCTTCACGGATGAGCCCCATGGCGTTCACCAGCATCCCATGACCTTTCTTGCAGTCAAAAAGCCGGGAATTATTCCACATACCATCCATTTTGCCCTCTGGCTTATCCTGCAAAGGAAATGTACGAGACAGGTGAAGCAAGCGTCTAAATTGACAGTAGAAGACGTGGCAACTATTACGTACAAACTCAATGCCGACGGTCCAATCCGAACCTAGTTCACTCAAGACACCAACCCATCGAACTGTGGCATGTTGGGGTGAAGCAAGTTCAAGCCACACTACACGGTCACCAACATTCAATGGAGGATCTCGTGCCCTGGCTGGCAAAGATGGAAAGTTAGGTTTATGGAAGTCATCTTCGCGAACTAATCCCATGGCGGGAATGATGATGCCGTGTCGGGGCTTTGCCTTGAACAGTTCCATATCACCCCATTTGCCATCTCCAAAGCCAACTGGATGATCCTGCACAATTTATATAAATCTGATTAATACAAATTGGTCATTATCACCCTTGCAATAACACTGTAACAGTCATTTAGAAAATTACCAGTTCAACGCCAACACTGCATTCCGACTGATTGAGGGTCTCCAACACTCCTGTCCAACACACTGTACCATGTTCTGGCTTGCCGGTGTCTGAACCCAACCACACAACGCGCTCCCCAACACAGATTTTTGGTTCTGCAAAGAAATGATAGGTTTATTAAAAATGACGCGCCATCTGGTGGCAAGAATGACTATAATTCCAAAGGGTAGCAGGATTTCCTTGTAATCAAAAGTTGCTATCAGTATTTAAATATTTTGCAGTTAACAATAATATTTACCAGATTAACACAAAATGTATTCAGTGGAAAATAATGTGGGTTACAAATACATTTATATAATTCCTGTTATAATATATATTCTTTGTTGCATGCATGATATATTTAACCTTGGACTTAACAGGTTACAGGACTGGCAACTCCGCCCCTTTCCCCATAGGCTCCATTGATAACGATTTTCTCGGGAAACAGCGCCCTCTACCGCCCAGACGGAGAACTAAAAGAGGACAAACACTGCCATGCGGCCCATACTTTGAAGCCTATTAGCTGCACCATTACGTTGCTTATGGACAACAATAAACAAGATTCAAACAATCCCGATTTGCACAGTGATAATGAAGGTAATAGGGATAATGCTGTGCCCATTTTAACTGTGACAGCTTTTTATAATTTGGTATTGTGTTTTGTTTTATTGTAGGTGCAACTGCTTCAACCGATCTTGGAACCGATATTGAAGTTTGTGCATCACCTTATTGCAAGTGCCCTGATTCAATGGAAAATGAGAATAATAGTGGTGAGAATTGCCTAGCAGTGTTATGTAATTTTCCATGCTAGTCATTTTCCTATAGCACAAGCCCAAGAAACAGCTATTATGAAGCACATGCCTGTTTATTAATATATGCATGTATAAAATAAACATTTTGTAAAATAAGGATTAATAGTTTGAATTATTTTAAAATTCGTAGATACTATCTGTTGGACACAGTGCGACTCATGTAACCAATGGTTTCACGACATCTGCGAAGAGGCGATATCAAATGAATCGAATATTGATTTTGACTACATCTGCAGCCTCTGTACATTCCTTAAGGAAATTGAAGATACTGAAGACCCAAAATCTAATGAGGTATTAAAACTGAATGTAACAAAAGATGAGGTCGAAAGCAGTTTAAACGATGCTGTTGAAGAAGTTCGGCGAACTACTGTTTCTTCTTTGCAAACAGAAATTCAAGAAATCAATGTCCAGCAAAGCTGTTCTCCAGATTTTGAAACGTTGCATAACATGATACAAGACATGCTGCTGCAGGGCTGCAATAATACCGAAAAGTACAGGTGCCTTGTTCTAAGATTACGAAAAGATAACCATTTTGTGATTGCCGGTATGAAGGTCTTGTTTGCGCCTTATATGGTGAATACAGTACAAACAAACCATAAACAAAGGTTTGTACTGCAAATGTGTTTGGATGCATTGTTTAAACGTCTCAAGCACAAATTATTTTCCAGACAAAAACCATCTAAATCATCAAATATAAAAACGTTAAATTTTGAAGAGTTACTGGGCTTGCGTCACACTGCTGGAGCAATCATACATGGCTGTATGCAAGTGGCTCGGTCCTCATTATCCCCAAACGAATTTGAACTATTTAAAAGCAGAGTTTTAAAAGATGGTCCGACGTATGAAACTGAAAACTTTGTCAAAAGCATTGATCGAGGAGGATTATTATATTTAAGTGATAATTGTTTCAACATGTTCACCGAATTTCATGTTGTATCTGATAGCTACTTCAGTATTGTGAATTGTGCTGGCCGTTTAGAATCAGCTAAACAAGGAATACTTACAAGTAAAAAGGTTCTGCATTTGTGGGAGGCAATTCTGCCATTGTCGAGGTCTTCCCATTACTTGTTAAATGCAATAGTGGATAAATTTTTGGTAAATCGGGGAAATCTCGCAGCAAGAATTGTAAAGGAAAGGGCAGAGTATGCTGAGTTTGTAAAAAAGAAACAAAATGCAGATAAGAAAAAGTCGTCTTCAAGTAAATGTGGCTTGAGGAAAAGTTTGAAGAAGAAGTGAGAATTTCTATGTCTTTGCATGTTATACCTTCCTTTATCATGCTAATTTATAACTAGTTCACAGCCCAATACTGGTGTGATACATGGGATATTCTTGTGATCTTGGTTGTGATATACCCCTAGCCAGGGATCCGATATTTCGTTTTCTTTCTCCCAGGGGTGGAGCTAAGGTATCTGGGCTTTGCTCTTTGTTAGTAAATTGGTACGAGTTAATTGTTTAACTTGATGACATATGGCACACACACCCAACAAAACCTTGCAAAACCTGCTTTTGGTAAGGTCCACGAACAGTAAAATAGGGGGTGTGAATACTGAGTGGCACTGCTATTAAATCCTGGATTAAACCAGTACATTTGGTTTTCATACCCCCTATTGTACTGTAGATGACCTTACCCAAAAACAGACTTTGCCAGGGTCTGTTGGGCGCAAGTGCCATCAAATTAACCGATTAACTTGTACATCCAAGTTTCTACCAATTTACCAACAAAGGGGCAAGAGCCCAGGAACCTCGGCTCCACCCCTGGGACAAAGAAAACCAAATAGATCCTTGGCTAGGGGGAAACCTGCAATATAGTTGATACTGTTGTAATACAGTTGATATTCCCGTTATACTGCTGATACTGTTGTGATACCGTTAATTCTCTTGTGGTACGGTGATACTGTTAATACTTTTGATACCGTTGATACTCTTGTGATACCGTTAATACTGTTGTTATACTGTTAATACTCTTGTGATTTTATTGATACTCATAATATAGTTGATATTCCCGTGATACAGTGATACTGTTGTGATGCCTTTAATACTGTTGTTATACCGGTAATACTCTTGTGATACTATTGATACTCTTATTACAGTTGATATTCCCGTGATACGGTGATACTGTTGTGATGCCGTTAATACTTTTGATACCATAGATACTCTCGTAATACTGTTGATATTCCCGTTATACCGTTGATACTCTTGTGATATCGTTGATATTCTGATACTGAGATTTTTTAATGCCATTTAATCTTTTATTAATACTTTCAATAAAGATAAGTTCTTTTAACAATCGTTGAGATAAATTTACGTGCATATCATTGTGTTGCCTTTGCGCGTAGCAACATACTGCCGTGCGGCATTAATTTTTCGGGTATTGTAACCAAATTCTTCCACAGATGGATTATCAGCCCTTCCTCTACTGGCACGCTGGCGACTGAATTCTTGCTCCAATATGTCTTGATTGAAGTGTGATGGGAACACGTATTGAACACCTTTGTTCAGCAGAAATGGGATCACTTCGGTCATAGAATGGACTAAAATAAAAGTACAATGAAAATTATTTACACATATTGATATGCATTATATTTACTCAAAAGTACCAGTGATCCTGTGGCCTTCATATGTCTCTCTCGAAAGGAACATCTTATTTTTATTTTCATCAGTAACATCTTTCAGATTTTCCACTTCTGCTTTCCAAGCATCCAAGTCTGACATGAAGTGGGTCTTTAACCACTGAAATTAATTGGAGGTCTCATTAATTTTATGACAAACTCTGCACAAGAAAATCTATGTGTAATTACTTTCAGCCGCGTGTCATCAGGGGATGTGTAAGGTGCTATATTTGGGTTCCTTTGCATCTTCTCCAAACCCAGCTGATGTCCATTTAGGCAATCAAACCAATTGTTAAAAAGTTTTAGGAAAGTTACTGTTTCTGAAGCTTGCTCACCCACTAAGATTTGTACAGCAGCTGCAGTTCTGGCACTCAATACCTGAGCTGCCAAGCGTACATTCATTTTTGAAAGTGGGGTTACATGTACATGTGCCTTTGTGAGTTTCCATAAAATTCTATATTGACTGACAGTGGAGTTGCTATATGCTCTCGTAATATGACTCCAGCTCACATCTTTATTTCGGCGCCGAAGGTATCTTGTCTTGGATCCAATGTAGCTGCTTAGTAAACAGTTCCGTGTTGTTTTAAGTAAATGTGGAACATCACAAATGAACCAGATATACCGGGGCTCATCCAGTGCATAGATATTCAATGTTTTGTATGGTAAATTGGGATCATCTGCATTGTGTTTGAAGAACTTTCTGTTTGCTTTGGCACCATCTGAAACCACTGCAATAACTCGGAAGCCAACTTTCTCAAGATTTTTGATAGCATCCCACACAATATCTGATATTTCTTCCCATGTGAGATTTCTCGTTGGAAAGTGGGCATAAGCATATTTGAAATTGGTTGCCGCACCTCGGACAAAGAGTGCCAACATATGTGTAGCAACCTGAGGCATTTTTTCTGTGTTGTCACCTAACACTTTGGCGCTGTTGCAGTCATGCTCATGAACAAACCCTACAATATCTCCAGTACGCTTGTTATAGACGATATCTTCTCGTATTTTCATTTCGTCTATGGATAGCACGACATACTTTTTCCAGTCTTCCATCGTTGACATTCCAGCAGTTTCACACATTTCAGTCAACGTTTCATCATGGAAGCCGCTCTTGTGATTAAAATCTATAAATGAATTTCGCAGAGTTTTTGCTGAGGGAAGCCTTAAAAACCCAGATTTAAGGATCTCTTCATATGCAGAGGGTGATTTTGATCTTAAGTATGCAGCCCACTTTATAACTTCTGGGCGCCAACGCATTCCACGACGATCTACAGCTGCAGCTTTAATTTGTTGGCTTATCATAAGTTGCGCTAAATCCCCTATACCACTGGCCGCCGGAAGTTCTGCTGACTTTTTGACATCGTTGCTTCCAGCAGTTTCAAACAAATTCTCTAATTTCTTTGTGCAACGCTTCAATTTTTGTTCAACAAATCTTCGTTTGTATTTTTCTTGGCTTATAACTTTTTTCAGCTTTCCGGGAGTCATATTTGAAATTCTCTTGGGAGATATAGTCTTGCGATACTTTTCTCTTTTCTTAACAACTTCACATTCATTTGCACAAGACATACATCGTTTACTGTTTGAAGGATCTTGGGAAAGAACATCAACAAGGATCTTGCAAGCATCACTTCGCTGGCATTTTGTGGTAGAAAAGCCTATACATCGTTGGCAGTTCTTCAGCAGCCCCAATAACAAGCATAAATCTCCATGACAGGTTAAGAACTTTGGAAAATTCTCAGCTTCATCTATGCATAATGAATGCCCTTCAACTGTCATGTTATAACTCCCAGTATCAGTATCAAGTTGCACTTCGTCAGTTATCTTTCCATCCGTGGTGCGTGTGAATGTATATGTGTCAGGATCATATTCAGAGAGACCAATTTTCCATCCTTCTTTCAATATTCTTTTCAACTCAAGAGATATTGGGAACATTTTGAATGGTTTTTCATAACTTGGAGAAATTGAGAAAAATGTGACATGATATCAAGTCCAAGATCATACAAACAGTACCCATGATAGAGACATACCTTTTCTTAGGAGAAATAAACAAGGAATATGGCAATTCAATTTCAGCGACGAGTTGACTGGAGGATTCATTATTTATTTTACAAGTTTGATTTTGGACACCAACATCTGCTTCAGGTGTGATGAAATCTATATCCATGGAATTGAATGGCAACTGTGGTGAATCCATGTCTGTGTATGCTGAAATCAGTATAACAACGAAGAAATGTAACATCTGCAATTTTGTATATGCAATTTTTGCACATACCGGGACAAGAGTGCATTCCAAGAGGTTCATCTTCGGTCGACGGAAATGAGTTTTCAAGCTGGCTATGGGTCCCCAAAGTTGCATTTCTAACATTGTCCTGTTTTGAATAGGTGGTTGAAGTCGATGGCACAATGATGGTGCCTTGGATGCTGCCATATTACAAAAATTGATTTTAAAATCTTGTTGCAAATTTGATGCAAATAATTGCTATAGAGTAGTTTGCAATTATTGCAATTATTTTGATTCACAATATAAATAACTAGCACTTCAAATTACCTGTGGTTACTTTCTATTTGTGAAGTAGGAGTTGCAGTATATAATGTGCTCTTGGAAGATTTGCTCTTTTTTGATTTGCTTGATGGTTTTGGATTTTTGGTAAATACCCGCCGAGGGTTCCGGAACTTTGCAAGCTGTTTTAAAAAAATTAAAACCAAGATTAAAATAAATATACAGCCCGGAAATGTCATTCCTGTCATTCTATTGAAATATTAGCAGAAAACTTACTGCTTGTCTACTGCAAGATGCTCTGATGGGATGTGGGTCTTGTGGTGTTGGTCCATTCCCGCCAATAAAATGCTCAGAGCAAATGAACATATACCTCGTAACATTGTTTAAAGAGAATCCAACCCTAGAGCAAGCCTTGACCCACTTTGCACATTTTATGGGATACAATTTCTTGTCCGGAAAACGAAAAAACCTGATTCCTGGTGACGAAAATAGAAGTGGGTATCTGGAATCATTTTTGCACGTTCCATGTGAGCAGTGTTTAGTTGTCACCATTATGATACAGCCCACCGTACAAGCGAGTTCAAGCTATGTGCATGCTAAACACCGGGTACAATGTCCTCATCCCGCTAGGTGGCGCACCAAGTGAGTGACGTCATTTTTTAGCAACCCGTTTCAAGAGAAGGGGGAGTTGCCAGTCCTGTAACCTGTTAGTCCAAGATTTAACAATGAAAATTAAAACCAATATGTCATCTATAAATCTGCAAAAATATGTAGAATATAGTTTTTCGCCGTTTTTTCACAAGTGAAACTTATTTGCAGAGTTCCTTTCGGGATTGGTGCAAAAACGGAGTCAACACTCCGGTCATTTACGTTCATTCTATTTTCGGTCGGATTTTTGTTCCATGTTTCACATAACTCACTTCTTATTCGGCCTTATTCGCTACCATTTCCCTTAAAATCTTTGGATAATTATTTATATTTAAAATGTCTACCTTCAGTTGCACCAATGGTTGCACGCCTTCCTTCCATAATCACAGACTCTCCAAAGATTAATTACGAAGGCAAGCCGCAAAGTTTACGCCGGAAACCAACTCGTGACTCCCCTCCAGTCGGAAGCCATATTGCACTCTTCAAACAAATCGATATTTCCCTACAGAATCATTAGTATCAGGCTTGGGCCACGCCTTATAACAGTATTGACCAATCCAGTGGCGCATTCAAGTTAGGGCAGATGTCGTTAGGTGGCAGCACCGTACGGTGATGTACGGTCATCCAAGGGTCATCTAATCCCTTGATCTAATCAGCTCATTGATCCTAAGATTGATCTAATCATGGATCTATAAAATGCACTAATTTTCTTGCTTTGGCGTGCTTTGGTGTCAACAATCTCACCAATCAGATGCAAATTGCAAAATAATGGAAATAAAATACTTCCGAGCAATGCGCACGAGATAAATAAGCCGTAGCCTCAACGCAAGGGCACCCATCAAATCAATTTGCGAGCGATGATGTAGAGGCTAAACATTTCAGCAAATGGCAACACAGGCATTTTTAATTTCTGACTGTGACACTGTGTCCTTCGAATTTCTGGGATAGTGGTACGCAATTTCACAATCTTATTTAGGAAAGACGTAATTATACAAAGTATACAAAGTTTCAACTACGATCGATCGGTACATAGGTGTGTAAACAAGAGGATTAAGTGATCTGTGTTGAACGACAGTTACATTTGAACCGCCATTTAGATCGAAGTCTGATTTCAAGTAGGCCTATTTTGCGATGGTGCAGTTCGGAAAATTCGTCGCTGCAATCTTGGCTGCAATGTTTGATTGCTGGGACTTCAAAAGCATTACAAGTGCGAGGAATAGAATTTCAGATAGTATAGCAGTTGATGACAGTCCAAAATTCTGGTAAACGGTGTTATTCGAAGTTATCGAATCAGTTCCAAAAACCTTGGCAAAAAAATACATCATCAGTAATTTACATCGGTAATTGAGAGGAAATCGCAAACTGCGTCATCATGAAATTACTGGAAAGTAGCAAATTTGAGGCTATCAACTCGGCTCTCAGTTATGAAACGGGAGATTGCAGAATATTGGGAAGGTTCGTATTTTTAATATTACATCGCCAAATGTCATCGAATATTATAATTTAGTTGAAAACTAATTATTGTTAATAAAATAGAACCATTTTACCTTGTTTATTTTTGGGGGAAAGGTTTTGGATGACCTTCCAACTGTACCAAATGTCACTTCTATTTTCTGTATTGCTGTGCTCCAGAATCGAGAGCTACTCCTGCAAGATGGTTGGCACAGACAAACGTCTTTTCAAGACCATGAATGCCGAAGCTGGCACAAGTCCCAGGGACCTGCAAGCTCTCTCACCACCTCAAACTTCCACCGGAAACACCACCCAGAGATGGTTCCGGTAAGTGTCTGCATATCGCACCAACATTCTTTCAGTCACCAAAGAAATCTGTATTGTTTCTCATCTAGATGCCACAGCACAATTGGAGACGAAGACGGACTCCTGTGTGACACCATCAGTCGCAAGACACTCTTCTACTTGATTGCCACACTGAACGCATCATTCTTGCCAGATTACGACTTCAGCGATGCGAAAAGCGACGAGTTCAGCAAAGAACCCAGTCTTACCGTTCAGTCATGCGCAATTGTATTTCCGCATTTGTCATCGTGTCAAATGATTGAAATATTCCATTTCATTTGTACTATATAGTGGGTGACGAATGCAGTGGATAGCAACTTGAGGTCCACTGTTGGCGATGTCTACAATGGTCTGAAGCAGCAGTTGTGGCCGGTTGTCGATGAAGAGATTGTCCTTTCAGACTGCGACATCTACAGGTGTCTATTTAGAGTGAAACAAAGTGAATTAGTTTTGTTTCCACACCAAATACTGACCTTGTTTGACAAATTACAGTTACAACCCTGACTTGTCTTCGGACCCGTACGGAGAGGATGGTTGCATCTGGTCCTTCAACTACTTCTTTTACAATAAAAAACTGAAGCGCATAGTTTTCTTCACATGCCGCGCTGTCAGGTAGGCGTACGTCAAACCTGGAAGGAAAAAACCAATCAATATCCATTGTATCCATCATACATTTCTCATTACGCTAGTCAACAGTACCTGAATGATTCGGGATTTGAACAGCACTTTGGAATGGAGCTGGAAGATGCAACTCACTTGAGTTGAATAATTACAGCTGGCAGTGCAGTTTCATGACAACAATATACATGTATGTGTTTCCGAATATGACAAGAGTCTTAACATCAAATTAGCATTTGCCCACCACTTTACTATTGTTGTAGAGCAATGCACCATTTAAGTCTCATTTTGTTCATCTCGTCACGTGGTTTTAAATTGTATATATTATTCACGTCACCAAATGCACACTTTTAACCCGTGTTACATAAATAAAATTCGTTATATAGTTACGTCGTTTATTTTTGAAATGTACTGTCCATGTAAACTAGTAGTTAACTTCGAATATATTCAGCAGAGTCGTTTGTATTTCAATTTGTATTGTGTAGAAGCTATGTGTAGAATAAAATTCCAAGTTGATAGGTTCAGTATATTTAATTCTTTCCAGTTTAATGCGCATTTTTCGTTTGCATAACAAATCCATAGTATAATCTGCATTCAAAATAGTACTCGGCTACGGCATAACAGTCAAATAAAATTCATTTTATTGATATGAATTCAATTGAAAATTACGTTATTTTATAAATAAACTGATTACGTAACACTTTAGTCCTATAGATGCTATCATTTTGTCATCAATTGAATTATAAATTATAAAAACTATAACAAATGTATGTAATATTTTCACAAGCTTTCACTACAATTATATTCTTTGCAAAAACACATTTACTACACCTACAAAGCAACTGCAGCAAAACTCATTGGACACATTTAAATAAATGATTAAAATTACATTATCTGCTTGTAGATGCGCAGTCACAACTTTCAATATCGATATCTCTGGCATTGTTATCAACATGGAAGAGTGAAAACAACAATACCTTATCTATACATCATCACATCTGGACTTTGGTACATACAAAGATAGGCATCGCTTAGAAGCCTCTTGATGTAATCAGATGATGGAAGAGCACATCCGTTTACTATGTCATTGTAGCCCTGCTCAGATAGCCAATATTTCAAATCTGGACATGGAACTACCTCTGGTATGTTGTAGCCATGTTGTTCTCCTAAATCAAACACCGCAAAAGTCCACATTGTTTCTCTGCATTGAACTTTTGAACTTGCTCAAATCAAGTATGTACGTACCTCTGCGGTCTGCCATGCTATCAAAAAAGCACCATGGTGCATCTGGCCCCTGGTTGCATTTGACAAATGCCACGTAATGGCTAGTCTCGATACAAACTACAGCAAACAGCTCCATGAACAGATGCGGTACTGGAATTGAAGCAGCCTTCGATCCGTTCATTTCGTACAACTCTGTGAACTCCGTGGGAGGTGAAAGCTTTTTGATATTATGATCTTGACGGAAATGTACCTTATGCGTCTATTAATGGAAAACGCATCGATTTCACTGTTCAATTCACATAACGATTTCAAAATATGTGGGGTTTTACCATATTAATGCAGCCTGAACAGAATGCTATCATTGGCATTGATGGGTCTTTGCTTTCTTTGAAGCAATCCTTGCACTCAAATAGAGCAAGGTTTCCACAAACAGAGCATATCCTTGGTGCTGAATAATTAATAATTATGTTTCATTACTCAAAAGCTTCATTGAAACTTAAAATACACTTACAGTTTTCTATTATCTCCGTCACTTCCAAGTACGGTGTTGGATAAATTCTAGGATACATCTTGTATTGCTTGCCAAACCTCGGCATCAAGGTGATCAAACAGGATGGCACCTCAGTGAGTTTGATATCAGATGCGAGGAAGGACTGATGAACGAGGTGTTGAACTGTGGGCAGACTCAGACTCTCATCCTTTTCAACAAACAGCTGATAATAGTAAGATTCTTGCCCAGAACTGAGTTTCAGCAATGGATCAGCTTTAAGAATTTGCTGAAGCAGTGAATTCAAGAACTCCTCTGGATCTAATAATCAATTAGACTGTTCATATATTCAAGTAGTTCACCACTGTCCCATGCACCTTCATCACCTTTTTCCTCACTGGTTAAACCAGTAACA
Organism: Glomeris hexasticha; assembly: GCA_034695945.1. NCBI lineage: Eukaryota > Metazoa > Arthropoda > Diplopoda > Glomerida > Glomeridae > Glomeris > Glomeris hexasticha. The sequence continues at coordinate 15,402 of JAQIWR010000715.1, forward strand.
GAACCCAAACATTCCAAGAGGGTTCTTAACTTCATGACTCTATCCGCTCTTACGAACATCTTCCTAATTAACAAAATACTATTTAAAATGCCATGATTTGTGGAGATTAGAATAAACAGACTCGATGTGACGTACTCCCTTAGAGGATTGACTATTTCCTCCTTCAGTACTTTCTTCACTTCCTCGTACTCTACAATGTCATCAGAGTTCTTTGGACGTTGGAGTAAACTATCGAAGACTGGCGTGAACGTGAACATGCTGAAGAGTGTTGCATCCAGGTAACAAGAGTTGTGATGTCCCTTTAAAATGTTTTCAATATTATTACACCGTGAACGGTATTCAAGTAATCTGGTGCAACATCTGTACCTGGATGCCTTTGTTTTTTCCACATATTTGTGAGATGTCCTCCGAATACGTGAACGGAGGGATGTCACCGGTAATAACCGGGCAGTCGGTTGTCCCAAAAGCTAAGAAGTTGACAAACTTCTCATCCAACCATGTCCAAACCGACGCATTAGTTCCAACTTACACATGCTTGGCCTCTTCTCGGGAAGCACCACGGATTCGGTGAATCTGCCATCCGTGCGGCAATGACTGAGATGCACGATTATGCCTTTGTTAGGCGCGCATTGAAAGTACCGATGTCCCCTGAATAATCCATCCCAAAAACCAGTATTTTCCTCCTCCTGTAAATTGCCAAGCCATCAACACATAAATAAATAAACACATGCTTCCTGATGATGTCCTTGCAAATACCATTTCGACTCCTGCGACTGTCACGTGTTTCAATTCCGGATCATGCAGATTTCCTATCCATCTAATGACACCATAATGTGGCACCCCATGAATTGGGATCTCAACCAGAGAGCCAACTTCAAGATCGATGGAAGATCCAGAATCACAATCAGCGAATGTACCTAGGTCCAGAATGTCAGTTTGACCTCTGATGACAGGAGGTTGGGGTACAGGTGGAGCAGTGTCCTGAAAGGTAGACTTCTTGGCAGCTGCTAAAAATTCATCAATGGAGTCAAGCACTAGCTCTTATAATTATACCATAAAGTTCTTACACTGCCTGCTGTATTCATAAAGAGGGTTGGCATCTTCCTGATGTCCTATATCATCAGCTGGATTACCCAATTTTCTCGCATTTTGTGGCTTATTTTCTCTGTCAATGTTTGTATTATCTGCCATTTCTTTTGGTAAATAAGCGTCACCTGAGCTGCTGCTACCTGAACATTACAGAATAAAAAAAACGTTATCTGGAGTATTCTGCGGATAAAAAATACCCGCCTTATTTACTTTTTGCGTCCAAGTGAAGGCATTTATCTCCCGTTTTGCTTTTCTTTTTACTCAGGTCGAGTTTTCGACGCAAACTCGTCGCACCCGTCGTTTTGCCGAGACAACTGAATCCACCGCTTTTATTCGATGACGAAGAAGGTGCGTTCGAAAAACCGTGTGCAGAACTTCCCAAATCTTCCATGTCCCCAAAACTATATTGATTTACCGAAATAAATTCACCGGTCAACGGGATTCACAGCCGTACCACCGTCCACCATTTCTAAAAACAAATAGAAAAAGTGTCATTCAACATTTGGCAACATCGGCCTCTTTCGGTAGCGGTAGCGGTTTAGTCGAAATCTGGTTGTTGTGTCGCGATCAAAATTACGGAAATCTTCAATTAAAAATCGGTCAAATCATGTGTGGGGTTAAACATCGACGTACTCTTTCAGAAAACTAACACATATGGTCCCCAATATGATATCCGGCGTTTACAGAACAATCACAAACATTAAATTTAAAGAAATTAATAGAACCTAGATGTGAGCTTGTGACGTCAGAATTGATCAAACACGAGTAGCCTGTAATCGTGCATTCTATACAGCAAATCAGCTGCAAGTTTGACGTCACAACTTGGACACGATAAAGTAACCATTCAAGCAATGATTCAACGCTCACTTCACTCATTGCTTAACAGTTCTTCCCATTTTATTTGTTCGATCGAATCTTGTAATCAGTCTGTGCATATATTCATAATAAATGATTACCGCGTGCACATATGGGTTCGGTGCCAAACTATTTTCTCGACAGATGGCGCGCAAGTGCCAGCCGTTGATCCAAGGACATATCGTTTTTGCTTTTTGCTTTCATCGATCAACGATTTAAATTCACATAAAAAGTGAATTATAAACTGGCGTTCTGTTGTCGGTCGAAGTAATTCCGAAAATCTGTTCGGTAAAATGGTATAAACCCATTTCGACAATCGTCATTCGATGCCTACACTTCTTATACCGACGTTTTTCTCATTGTATCAATAGTACAGTGTTGCCAGGTCCTTTTAAATTTTATCTGTAGAAATACTACAAAAAGTTCTGTATTTTCAGAAAAATGTCTGTG
>JAQIWR010000716.1:0-17787 GCA_034695945.1 Glomeris hexasticha
GTGTCGTAAATGCTTCGTAGACGCGAAAACGCGTATCGTAACATGGGCGGTATAGGCGACTGAACCCTTTTGAGAGCAGGTTCGCACCGTTCTCGCCAGGTGTCGCACACTTCGAGTGCGATAGCGAATAGCAAAGAAGAAATTAGATCGAATTTAAGTTCCAGTAGCTACTGCTACTTCCTAGTATTACTTTTTGTATAGGAAAAGATTAAATTGAAGGCAAACCTTGTTTGGCTCGAGTTCAATAGCCCTCAATTCCGTAATCTGATTATCATTTACAAAACACATAATGGAAATGGGTCAAATTTAAACGTGAAAATGAAATGGAAACTGTCATAAAGCTTTCTTGGAAATTTTGAAATGTGTACATGTGAATGTTATGACAATCTAATTTCATTCTATGTTTAACTCTTGGTTTTAAAAAAAAGCCAGTAGTATATTTACTTAAAGGTGAACTGAAATTGTTTTGACATTCAATGCATTGTTTTTCAGCTGTTTGGACTTTTTAAAATTCGAAACGTCCTTATGTACTGCAGAAAATACTACTATATATATACAAATATATAACATTGTAATTACCAATTTTATTATGAAGATTTAGCGTAGTTTTTAAATACTACTATAATCACCTTGTATATCAAGACATACTTTGAATTTTGGAATTATAGTTTCAGTGGCGAGGTCGTATTTTATAATTCCGGCATTGACAGATTTCAGGTTTCTATGTGTAAAAAAATATTCAAGGCTTCAACTTTATTGTTGCATTGTAGGCGTACGTGTATGGTTCTGTTTACCACCAATTTCATGCTAGACTAAACGTGTGGGAGCTAGATAAAAAATATTTTTCATCGATATATTCGGCTAGAATACTAATCTTTGGCGTGATTTTGATCGATGCGGATGCGAAAAAGTGGATTTTTTTGTCGGAAATCGCCTAATGGCGGCATCGCGTGTTGCACAAGTTTTTTAGAGTACGTGGGAGGCAAATTGGTGAGGACTACACGTCACGCAAACGTTAGCAGTTGATGGATTGTGACGGATGGGGGCGTGTCGAACAATACTGCATTTATCCTTATCAAAATATTCCAAATGTTGTGGGCATACGAGCGACAAAATGGCGACCATTTCCAACTTCCACGGCCTGTATAATCCATCAAGGTTACCGAGAACAAACAATGAAATTCGTTGTTTTGGGGACATCTGCAAATATCTGACTGTACAGTTCGCGGGGAAAAAATTTTGACAAGCGCATCACCGATCTTAATCACAGTTTTTAGAATTATAAGATACTAAACCTAAATTAATGCATAATTAGTTATTTGTAATATAACCGAAATTAATGTATATTTTATTTAACCTAACCTAAATTAACCGAAAATGGCCCAGATCGGTGATGTGCGGAAGATCAGTACAAATCCTTGGCCGCCATTACACCAGTCAGCCTATTATACTGAAACAACGTGATTGATTTATTAGCGATCTAATGACATCAATTTAACAGTGCAAATTTCACACGTTCGAATCAATCTTGAAAATGTTGATTTATTTATATCAAATCATGGCCTTGATCCAATAAACATAAACAATCTACTAATAACATTCAGCTATTGAGGAGTTTTGAATTGTGGAAAGGCCGCAAGGTGGCGCTGCGGGGTTTCGTTGAAAGGGAGGGATGAAACGTAGCCTCGTCGCGGAGGCTAAAAATGAACAGCAGATTCCGGCATGTGAGGCTAGCGAGGTTCATATCGGCGAAAAACGGCGAAGCGAGTTTCTGTCGTTGCACCAGTCTGTTGCGGCTGCAGCATCCATCTAATTTCGACAAGTGCGCATGAAGAGGATGCGATTCGAAGAGTGACGTCAGAAAAATAAGGAATGCGGTGGAAAGGAGTTGCAGAGTGGTGATCAGCGATGATGGCGCCGCTCCCAGTCATCTTCTTTCTCCTCTCCTTTCCTGGCTTGCCCATCGTATTTGCAGGTAACCATTTCGCTATTTCAATGCATCCCAGGACATTGTTCTTCTTATCCTACGGATGCTCTGCAAAAAGAAAAAAAATCACGCTGTTTGGTGGGAGCAAAGGTGAAAAGATCTTTTCGTCGACGAGTATAACCGCTACCGCTAATTGTCAAACCGCTACCGCAACCAACTACGCGTTCATTTCAGGTCTAGCTGCACAAAATGATCGACGTTTTGATGCGTTTCCACTTTCCTCCCGGGGTGTCAACACCTTGGGTTTGGATTGCTACCAAAAATAACCTTAGCTTATAATTTATTAGTAGCGGTTTTGGAAGATGTGGATGGTTGTATCTAAAGTTGTATAGTCGGCGGTTGCGGTTGTTGGATCGAGAAACGTTCCCATTATTCAAGTGGTGCCATTAACGCCTTGAAACGTTTACAACCTGCACTTTGATTGTTGGTTTTATGGGGTGCCTTGTGTGTCTATTTATCTATTTACCGGATTTGAGGGGATTTTTTTCGTTTGGAATGCATTGTGGAAGTAGAGTGTTGTGAAGGAGAAAGGGTGCGGTAGCGGTAGCGGTGCGTTTAGTAGAAGTGGATGGAAGGTGTTGCGATGGAGAAAAAGTAAGCGGATCGATTTTGGATCGATCGATGGCGCGCCGTTTGATCCGTTTTCTCGGGTTAGTTGGTCGTCGTGGCGACCATTTTATCTGGTATTCGCATTTTTTACTCGCTTTTTTTTTCGCAGGTCAGTGCAGGTTACCATCAGCTTGGGAAGGCACGTGGTTCCAGAGCGGAGTTGCTCACCATGTACTGGTCAATAGGACAGCTGTGTCCACTAAGGGAAGGTGCCTGGAATCATCTGGGGACAAGTTCCTATTCGAAGACAGGTAATTTACACCTCAAAGTATTTTCAGATTGGACAATAATTAACCCTGCTATTCATATATAATTAATAACTAAAACAGTGTGCTTTATTTTCATTAGAATTGAACATTTAATTTATAAATGTCTTAAATTTGAGTACATGTTCATTATTTTAAACCGATTACCTTATATGGTTAAATCAAATACAGTAATACATGTTTTAACACCAATGTCACCATCGACACATGTTCCTGTTAAATGTAAGAAGACCTTGTAGAAAACTCAGAGGTGTTTTTTTTTAACAATCCCTCTACTGTCTTGCTACTGTAAATATTTGTGATCACAGTTCCACTCTTGATGGAAATAACACCTTTAGTAGTTATGTATTTAGCCTTGTCCCTGGATAGGTTTTTGTTGTTCTTTGAACGAGGAACTTTTTAATTATATAGGTATGTATGTATTCAATCAAGGATTAAATACAGTGGAGCTTTTTAAGTTCAGCTTCCTTATTTGAATTTACTGAGGAAATGTAGCCAGTACACAACATAGAATTAGCACTATGAAATCATACTTAGGAATTTTAAGTAAGGCCTATACTTTAAAAGATGGCAAAAAATGTTGTTACTTGGTGAACATGGAATGGAGCTTATATAAAGAAGGTCTTTTAGGAAAAAAAGTATTTAATTTTATCATTATTTCCTGTCCAGTAATACCAGTTAGGCTTTTTACTAAAGAAATATGTGGGTTTTTCAGTGTTTTTTTTATGCCGACATGTCAGGATTGTAACCATAATTTCAGCCAGATAAGTGGGGGTTGTAGAGTAAGCTAATTTACAGTGCTCTATGTGTGGCTATTTATTATGTTGCGCATGTTGATAAGCGATAAAGAAAGTCCTTCACACATGAATGCCATAATAAGTAATCATGTGTTAGTTTGCCTGCTTTTTCATTAAAATGTGTGACGGCCAGAGAGAGGTTTGTATAGATAAATGTAAATTGCACTGTGACATAGGTGTATTTAAAAAGAGCTAATAACTCTCTGTACATCTGTCTTTACTCCATATGTCTTCGCATTGAATAGGCATGAAGTGGGCCAGAAAGAAGAGCGTGTCTCTGCTTAATTTCGCCTAAATCCGAAGCCTGCAAGATGTGCTTGCAGGCTTATCTGCGGACAAAGCAAAGCCGAATGACAATGGGAAACGCTGTTGGTTTCATTTCCTGTCTCAGTCCTGATAAATATTTTGACTTGCACCGTTTATTATTATCGACTGCACGAATCTAAAATGTCAAAACCATACCTAGAACAGGATGGTGTTCACTTGTGCGAATAATGCACGAAGGAAATGGGGTTTTGCATAGGATTTGTTTGCTACATGGCAAAGGGCTGCAGTTGTTAATTTGCAATCTAGAGAAAAAGTATGCAGAAAATAAATGCACAATTTGTATGCGCTGTTTATAACGACGAAAGCCAACGTATCCTTATTCAAATAGTATAAAAGAAATCTACTCAGGTCGATTACAGTTTGAATCGATCCACCATTTGCTTTATACCCAGCTGAACGATTTTCCTTTTCAGATATTAAAAAGTAGTTTGCATGTATCAGGAAATTTAACAGAAGTGGAACTATATTCAGAAAGATAAAATAAATGTTTGCATCCTAACACAGGAAAGTGTTGGTGCAAAATAATTAAATATGAAACATAATTTTTATGCAGGAAAGAAGCTTTGCAGAAATGTTCATCTGTTTTCTAAATAAATTTATTTACAAATAAGAGTCCTTGCAGTCCTTGCAGTGACACTTGGAGAGATCTTATAGTTGGACTTATTCTTATATGGCTATACAATGAAATTGCGCTCTAGATTAGTACCTGCCATTTTGGCCTGTTAGTTCAGCAAACACTCGAGGGATTGAAGGAGGTGCACGATGCATTGATTGAATTCAGTGCAGTCAGCTCCTTTCATAAATTGAAAACGCCACTAGAATACAAAGATGCAATATTTTGCAACTAAGATGTACACCACGTTTGATCCAATTATATATTGTTTATTACCTGTTTATGCGAAATATTATTATCTTTGAAAACAATTAATTGCCACTTTTTACAGATAAAACAAACAACTGCATTATAAAGGATTTTTCACTTCAGCTTTAATATCCATGCAATATCCAATAAACAAACCAAAATATAACCCGACATTTGTGTAACCAAGATTGGGTGATGGTTTGTGTAACCAACTAAAGAAGTCAGAGATGTACCTACAGTGTGTAGCAAAATTGTAAATATGGGCCCACCCCCTGATGGGTTGAATATAAATTCCGTGATGTATTGATTGTAGGATAAAAGACGAGGTTTGTAAACAATGTGAAAGAAAAACAAAAGAATATAAATTTTGCTGTCACTGTCATGTAATTATGAAGACAGAATTTGTAATATTTTCTATGCTGTTTTATGCAATTTATGTGATATTGGCAACAAAGTTTAAATTGTCAGCGCATTTTTTAAATCTCTTTTGGATCATATCGTATTCCGCTAGCTTTTCATGTATGAATGGGGAGCATTGTTTGGATGAAATTGCCAACCGGCTCCAATTAATGGTCCGAATGGGATTAACTGGTTGAAAAGCAGTGACTGATCTGTGTGAGATTCAAATCTTGGTTTTGGACATCAGCACACTGTTCTGGCTTTGATTAAACCCATGTCAATAGCACTGATTTGCCATTTGCTGTTTTTAAAAAGGATCATTTTAATTGCTTGCATATCATGGCAAATAGTAGCTAAATCTGTCTGGATCGTTTGAAAATAATTAACAAATGATGGTTAACTATGTATTTACAGGAACGACAAGCTACACCGGTGTGTAGTAATGCACGAGCGTCACGCCAATGTACTACAGTACAAAGAAAGTGAGTTAACATACTGCTGTAAACTGCAACTGTGCAACACCTCATTCTGTATTATCGATTTTAGCATTTTCTGACCGAGGAGAATCGTTGGAAACACTGTGCAGTCACATCAGCGGTGACGCGCCACTCTACTCCATGTTTCGCGGTAAGTATACGGTTTGCGAAGCCACCCGACAAAGGCAATGATTCGGTGATTTCGGTTGCAATGGTAGCTGGAGCGGTGCCAGTTACCTGCCCTCTCAAGGCACCTTTTCAATTCACGTACTTCCGAGGAGATAATCGAGAATGCAAGTCTCCCGTGTCCAGCATCGACTCTTGCACCGACGACTCCAGGCTGCTCTTCCGCTTCCAGGCATGTCCAGATGTGATTAACAGCGAGAGTACCGGTATTTACTATTATAAAATGAACATTTAAAAGATCCCACTAAGTGTGATTTTCTAACATGTCCCTTTGAAATTGCAGTGGAGGAACTCACCTGTCTGGCAACCTGGAAGGAAGGTTCAGTACGGTACCTTGTAGGGAAGCTGGAACACAAGATGGCGACGAGTGATGAAGACAAATACCGTTGTTTTGTAGGTGTTCTGCGTTAAATTGTGATAAGTTTTGATTGGTTTGTCATGTCGTAACGCTTATTTGAAGGTATACGAGAAGAATAAAGAGAGGGAACACATACCGTTACACCTGGCGCAATCGGGAGATGCAACCTGCAACGGTCTAGCGACCATCGAAGGAGCAAGAACCCTCGTATTGTCCAGGGGCACGCACCAGATGTCGAAGTGCCTCTACCCTCACTGGGTCACTAACTCCCATCGATGGCACAGTCTCGACTCGATGCACTCGTTTAACTTTGGTCGCCGTAATAATTCCCTGCACATAACCAATCTGTCGAGCAGTACGGAAACTCGAGTGGCGTGCGTGGAGGAAGTACCGAATCCTTCGCCGGATGTCGCCACGTTTATAACGCACATGACAACTGGATGGTAAAACTAATGCTGTAATTAGTATTGCATCCATCATTGCAACCAGTTCAGTTACAGATGTGTTTTTTATTCATTTATTGTAGCAAGATCGGTTATGCTTGTCTTGCATTTTACCGACGCGCTCAGCATGTGGTTGAAGTCCAAAGAGGTATTACTGTCCTCTTAGGTGTTGTCGTTTGAAGAAATATTACAATGGATGTTTAATATAGTTTTGATTTGAAAGGCAATTTTGCTGATAACCGGGAAGAAGCGTGTCAGCCGCAGTTTTTTTCTAGGAGTACAGCACCTTATTTTACGTTAACTAGTAAGTGTGTATATGTTACCGTTCATATGAAAAAAATTGACGTCATAACATGGTCTTTATATTATACAAATAACCGTCTTGGAAAGGGCAAATGCCGTATTTTTCCATGCACATGCATTTTTGTGCGACTGTATTCTTTGACTAATTAGTTTAAGTTAGGTTAGGTTTTTTAACGCGCCCGGCAAAAGCGTTGTAACATAGGATGATCGTGTTATGACGTCAATTTTTCAAATTGACGGTTTTTCATATGAACGGTAACATATATATATTATGACTGCAATTTTTGTGACTTATTATTTACAGCCTGTATGAATTTCTGAATTTCAGCACCAACCCCACAGGCCAGGCAATGCCCGCCACTCAGCAAATACAATCTTGTTTGGGACAAGCGAAGGATCGCTAGAAGCGATACGTGTATCGAAGGTGTTTCTTCTCTACGTATCGGATGCAGAAGCACGGACACACTTGAGTTACATTTGGAATGCCCCAGTGACAGGAAAGTAGAAGGTTAGAATTAGAAGTTGCGTGCATTTAGAAGCGTATTACTTTGTTGCTACATACAATCTACATATCTGTTTTGTACAGCGTACGAGTGTCACGCCAATTGGGAAGAAAATGGGACTCACTACTTGATCACGTCCATAAAAGGAACTCTTGAGCACTATTGCTTTGTAAGTGAAATATATTTGCATCAGTGGTTATGTAGCCGTTACACTTGATAATTTAGTTTAAATATTTCAGGTTTACTGGGAAAACGAGCAAGTTCTTCAATTCCAAACTGTGCAGGATTCGTGCCAAAGAAATATCCATCCCGGTGTGGCTGGCTTAAAGGCTTTCAACGTAACCAGTGATGGTAATAGTAAGGTTTTAAATTTGGCAATTGGTTTTGTAAATTAGTAATTTTGCGCGAATGATTTCGTTCGATAGGTCATTGCAGCGATGATGCAAACAATTCGGCTTCTTCCCTACCATGGGTGTGGAGCATGGTATTATGCGCACTGCTATCCGTTGGTAGCATGATGATGGTTGTGGGTTGAACACTGGTGCGAGATAATATGGATGAACGAGGCTCTTTCTTCTATCTTCCTCGTAACAATGGCAGCTGGCCAAGAGGTTGCTTCGAAGGATTCTTGGTGGGGGTCCCCAAAAAGTGGAGCGCCCTCTGAGAGGCGAACATTATTACCCACGCATACACATACACGCAGTGCCTACAGACTTCTCTTTTTCAACTCTTCCCGCAACAATTTGCCCGAGAACGGAAAATGGAGATTTACGGGGAATGGAATACAGTGATAGTAAGCGAGAAAGCACCCTCAAGCCCACATTCCTTGTCCCGGCCGTTTTACCATTCCCCAGTTTTTGCAAATATTGCGCTGTCAGACCTTGCTATTGTGGTGACTTTTGGGGCGGATGGAAATTGGACCACGAAAATTGAGTACATTTTTCTTTATTTCCTACGCAGGAAGTGGTCCTGTTTTGGAGGCATTTGCGTGCTTTCCAAAAGTGTAATCTAGATATATATATGTGCGATTAATTTAAAACTTTTATGGGGGTTTTTCAATGGACTTGTTACAGCAGAACCACAGTTGCATGGCCTGACAACAATCGTTTCCCGACCGATGTTTGAAAATTCTACCGTTGTTCCGGTCACATATGTTTCGTGAAATAATGTTCTTGTAGGAAAGAATCGTGGTTTTTGATGATATAGGTGAACTGTAAATAATGTCGAAGGAGCTGTATAAAGATTGAGTTTGCAAACGGTTGTCCATTTTATTTCCATCTCACAAATCCCCTCCAACAGTGATATCCGGTAGGTCCATTGAATCTGAATTCCATGGAAAATAAGGTAGGCATTTCTTAAAAATTCCATCCATTTTAATAAAATTAATCAACTTATGATATGTACTATATATTGTTTTGAATACAAATTTTTATTTTTAATTGCACCTGAATTAATTTTTGCATTGTTTATTAATTATGAATACATTTATACAGTAGCTGTGTATTGCACTATGAAGTTTGCATAAAGCGCAACAGATGGCGCTGCAGTTGACATTTTCAGTAAAAATAAATCGCTTTCTTAGTATGTGCACTTGATATCAATTGGTTTTCAGCTAGAATATAATTTCAGGGTTTCAAAATGTTGTTTCATAAAGAATTGTAATAAGTCATTTTGTATATTATTTGCGACTAGTATAATTTAAAATGAAATATGTTGATAAACGTTACTCAATGAGTAGTGTGATGACCAATGCAATTGCCAGGTGGCGCCACTGGTATTGCCTGTCTGCCATCCTACTTGCAAAATACATTCGAACATTCGAACTAAAACGACATTTTCTGCAATGTTTCTGTTCCAACTTGCTATTTGGTGACAGCTTGGACAATGTGACAGCAATTTGTGACAGGAAGAGTGGCCTTTATAATGCATACCATAGTCCTATTTATAATCATTTTGGAGGTGCTTGGCATGGCACGATTAGTGGCCGCCCCGAAGGTGTCTAAATTTGTTTTACCGCCGCGCACTTCATTTCATCTGCCGGTTTTTTGTAAGTCGCTTATAATTACCTCCTATATTTATGGAATTTGTACAGGCCTAATATTTGTCTATATTGCGTTACTTTGTGTTTTAAATATATGTTTATCGTTGCATGTAACTTTTAACAGTTTTTTGTACATTTGCCGACATTTGCACATTTTTTGTTTTTTGCACATTACACACTGCCTACCGCAGCGCCTTACCTAGTGGCAATTCGGTGAACTACGTATTGGAGCAAATAGCATGCAGTTGGGTGTTTGCATTGAGATAAAACTTTCGCCTTATAACACCACGCTGTATCTTTCGTAGCCACGCCATCCTTGTTCGTTCATTGCTAGGAATGCTGTGCCAGGTAATCTTAGTTGTCGATGTACTCTCCTTTTTGCGATTTTTGCTCCAACACGTAGTTCACCGAATTGCCACTATGTAAGGCGCTGCGGTAGGCAGTGTGTAATGTGCAAGTCCTCTAAAATCATCTGGTATCGAAAAGTTGTAAACTTCTGAACTTGCGGATATGAGAAAATGTAAATCCTGTCTGTTGGAAAAACGCAATTCACTTTATTTTGCAACAAGGCCTTTCGGGGAAACTTTGCAATATCTTTATTGTATATTGGCGACTAGATTGGGGATTGGTGTCGCTTTCGACCCAGAGGTCAACCAATGGGTCAACTGAGATCGGTGATTTGACTCTTGAGCACTATCATCAGCTCGCTGGAGCCGGTCATCGGACGAGTTGCGCGCGCAATCCGCAACGCAGCGCCACCGTCGCCCGTCCCTTTACCAACTCTCCCCTGACGCTCGCCCGTACGTTCGCAGTTCGCACTCGGGCCGAAGTCTCGGCAGGCATCGGTTTTGCCCGTCTTCTCCGGCCGATCGTTACCTTCCCTACTTCCGAAAGATGTGACAAGCCACTGTTCTAAACAAAACAACTGGGACAACTTATCGGCGACGTGTTAGAAAGCGGTAAGCCGTAGTATAGTGCATTTTTGGAGGGAATATAGATCGAGCGGCGTCGGCCGGATCCTGGATAGGGATCACGAAACTTAATCCCCTAATCGATGCTCGATACAATGAGTTTTTGTTTGGATGGCGGTTCGAAGACCAAGTCGACGACGACGCAGGTATGCGACTTTAACGAGGTCGGTGGACAGGGACGTTGGAGGGGGGAACGGAAAACGAATATAAAAGGGCGCCTCGGTCCTATATATCTATAGGGCCTTTAGGGGAGCGGGACCGGTTTTCGGGACCAGACAACGGATCCACTTTTAGAAACGGTGTCGTTTCAATCGGTTGGTCACGATGAGAGTTGCTCAAAGGCAGAAGCACCACCGAGCACTCGTTTGATTTTCCGCCGTCGTGTTCTCAACTTTACTCTCTCTTGTTATACCGTTCAGCAGCTGGATGATGGAAAACTCCGGTTACATGTCGTCTCCGGCCCTCATGGTGCTCGCCTCCAGCGCTTCCGAAGCCACCAGGGACGCGATCCACGCTGCGGCCGTCGCTGCCCAGCACCACCATCACCACCACCATCACATGGCCCTCAACCATCAGCACCATCAACTCGACAAGGACATGCACCTGTTCGGACTGAGACCCGTTTACCAGGACTCGGCGGCATCCAACGCTTTCAACTTGCCGGCGCACCTGCTGCACGTTCACGGTGGACATTCGGCATCGGCCACATCAACTTCGTCAACTTCCCAGAATCACTTCCTAGGAGGTTTCGCGGGAGGCGCTTTCAGGCCTGTAGCCGGTTCAGCCGCCGTCGCGGCGGCTGCGGCGGCTAAAATGGCCCTTGAAGATGCCGCTCGCAACGGATTCGGGTCGGCGTTTTCGTCTTCGGCGTCGGCGGCGGCTTCGGCGGCGGCGTCCGCGTGTGGAATGTCCATCTCGCCGCCCGGAGCGCAAGGGCATGTCAAGGAGGAAAGCTCGGACGATGGCTCTTCCGGCTCCGAAGACAGGTTAACGGAAACGCCGGCGTCGGATTGCGACCAAGCCGAAGATCACCAACGAAGTAAGTGGCCAACTTTTCGCAATATGGGTAAAACTTGAGGGAAGAGTGCATGGCGAAATCAATGAGCAGGTATATAGCTCATTGGCGAAATGATGTTTCAGAGAGAAAAAAGGCACTTGTCTGTTTTCAGGCAGGGCAATCGGGAAGGAAGTGAATTGTAAAAGTTTAGCTTTTTGACCTGCTGCGTTCGTAAAATAATGATCGCAATCTAATAAAACCAAAAATAATAATTTATTGAAAACCGAAATTGATGTAAATGCATGGACTTACATTAATTTCAGTTTTGGCGAGAAAAAAATCTGGTCTTTTCTCATTGCGTTTTCCTCTCATTGTTTTCTTTAATGAACCGCACCAAAATTCGTGTTATTTCAACTGTTTCAACGAATTCATGCTGTTAGGTCCTATAGGCAGGCCTAATATAAAGTTTTCCTGTCCTATATATAGGTCCGAATAGGGTGATGGGTATAAATTGTTGGAACTAGATCGAATTGCGTTTTTATTTCGTAAAACAATTCTATTTGACAAGAAAACCATTAGCATGACACGTTTTTATTAAAAGTCAATTATCTAAAAGTGAAATTTACATTGCACATTACGTAAGCCAATTCTTAACTTTTTTATGATAATTTCCTGGATATAACCTACAAGTTTAACCAAGAAGAGTATGAATGTGGCAAGGAAAGGGCGCAGTAAGACCAATGGTACCTGAAACCCAAGCTTTGCGGTGCGTGCGAACTAAGCCTAAAAGCGAGAGTGGCGACATCTGGCGCATCGTTATTAAGCGACGCCGTTAAAGCGTTAATCGTCCCTCTCCCCCACCTCCTTCCCACCCCCATACGCTAATCTTACGGGATCGTTTAAAGAGGCTAAGCATATTAGTAACGATCGGTACGGTACCGATGTGCTGTAGGCCCTTAGTACTGAGTGGACGAGCGACTGAAGCGCCCTCAAGGTATAAATCAGTGCGGATCGATTGACGTGACCGGGAGGAGTTGCGGTGTTGTTGTATATCCGTATAGTAGTAGTACTAATAGTAGTAACCTGCGCTAAAGGACGACCCCTTTGGTGGTGATGGTGGTGGAGTGAGAGGCAGCCGGCCTGAAACGCCATCATCGGCCGTTTAAATTTGCATAATGGTCTTGTTGAACGCAGGCGGTGCCAGCCACCAAAGCCTTTTATTACGTCGTAGTAAGGCAAGTAGACGAGGCCGGAAGTTGGCCATCATGTCTCATGATGGATCCCCTCTCTGGTGCTACATGGCTTTTCCAGATGCTTACAAGGGGCGATACAAGGATAAATAATAATAACAGGTCGCGCTGAAAAATGATGGAAATAACGTTATATTTTGTTGTTATTTTTTGGTATGTTGCGCGATACAACGATGCAAAGAGCCAGGCAAAGAGTAGGAGGCCGAATACACGTGTTTGCGCTGTTGCCCAGGGGGCGCTGTAAACGTTAAAAGTGGTAATTAATTTTATTGGCCGACTAAGTGTCGGTAATGGAGCCGCTGGGCGGCTATTCGCCACCCGCTTGTAAAGTAACAACACACGCAAGGAGGGGGTTGAGAGGGAGCAGGGGGGGGGGGACGAAAGAAGACCACTTGGCGTTCGAGTTTCTTGTTTTGCTTTTTTTTCGTAGTTGTTGTAGGCTTATATATAGTATGGATGGGATGATGTATAAACGAGTGTTGTACAGCTCGTTTTGCCCCAGGAATCTGGCTCTTTTATTGCACTCGTTAGCGATTTGGGGTCGGCGGCAACGGCGGTGTCATAAAAATTTCCTTCCCACCCCGAAACGTTCAATTCTTCCCACGGACTTGAGTTTTTGTGCCCGTTCGACCACATTGGCCGGCCCCGTACCTACCTGCCCGACACGTTCGTTCGAATTTCGCGCCGCCATCTTGGATGCGATTCCGAGAACGCGCTTCTTATTTTTCATTGTTATTATGATGATGAGGAGGGAGAAAAGAAGTCATGCAGCGAAGACAGACCTTGTTTTGACAGGGATTGTGTGACGTGTGAAAAGGGGTTTTGTGTTCCGTTATTAGAGGGTCTATAATAGGTGGCTCATTTCCGTCAAATATCGTTTGTCGCGAGGCTGGGTTTCTTCTCATCTATATTGTTCAATAATGGCTATAATTTATTAGTTCACTTTTCGTAAGTTTAGTAACCAATTGTGTTGTGTGTATTAGCAAGGTATTACAACATAAAACTCCCGAGTTGCACTTTTATTTTGCAAACTCAGCAAATGATGTGGTTGTGTGGACAGATACGATTCATTGGCGGTTTTGTGGCAATGCAAACAGACCACGCCCCAATTAGGCCGATTAAACCGCACCAAGCCGTCAATCGCTTACTTGTGCTCTTTTTTTTTAGTTATATGTTTTTTTTTTGTATTTGAACAGAAGAGAAAAGTGAAACGGCGGCGGCCATTTTGTGGGGATAAATGAGGCGAAAAGTTGTGTTGGAGCGGCGGCAATATAGGCAAGAAGCGGGAACAAGCAACCAACCAACCCACGTGCTTGATTTTATTTATTTCGTTGTTCGCACGAGACTGGCAATCCGGTTTAGCCTCTGGCTAAATTGCTGCAGCCCTTGCAGCAGCTGCACACTCTCCGCTTTTCCCTCCCTTTTCCCTGAATTCTCCCTTTCTTTCCCTCTTTATTTTAACAAACGCAACTCTTTCACACTTTCCACTTCTGCAAAACGCAACTGGAAGAAAATTGATCGCAGAAATGAATTAGAATATTAACCTCCGGTTTGAGGTGTTTGGGGTAGGGGCTTGTGTGTGACAAATTGAGCCAGGTTTGGCCATATCGACGAATCGGGGCGAGTAGAGAGAAAGCTAGAGAGAGAAAGAGAGAAAATGTTGAAAAAGCGATCGGCAAGGGCCACACCGATTGAATGCCTTTGTGGGGTAGAGGGCGCTGCGAGCACAAAGCGCTTGCACTGCCTCGCACCAAGTATTGTACGCGTGCACGCATGCGAGACCGTTGTTTGGTCGGTTTGGGGTGGCGGTTGGGGTCCCTGTTCAGGGGGTTGTTAGGGGTCCTTTGGGCAACAAGTCAGTTCCCCTGTCATGTGAGAGGATTATTCACTCCAGCGAGTAGCCACAAACGGTGAAACTTGACTCGTTGGTTGGGTTGTAGTGCAAGAGTGGAATGGAACGTCAAAGTCAAGAAGGTAAAACGCGGTCGGCCGCCACTAAGTGGCGCGCGTATCGCTAGGAGGTCGGAAGAAGTAGAAGTGGTAGCAGAAGTATCGATGGAGATTGGCAAATGTGGATTGGGCATGGATGAGAAAGAGAAGAAGCTGTAAATGACGGCGTTAATTAGCGGAGGCGGGAATTATATTCGGATCACGTATGGCGATAACGGTTTACAACTTGGGTCGGTGTGAGTTGGAGTTTGTGCGCGTGCGCACAACGACTTTTCTTCGGCAAAGGTCTTAATTCTTAGTCGGAGAGAAGAGAGATGACCAACGAGTTTTCGTTTTGATGACGCCCGCTAATTCCGATTGGCGAAAACTTGACATCGTTAAAAATGCGTTTCAAGATGGCGCCTGCGACTTAGTTATGCATCGAACGAGTTTCGCTTACCAATTGCGGCTATTAAAATGCTTATTTTACTGTGTTATTTTTTATTATTATATTGTAAAAAGTAATGTCGAGCTTTAGGTTTTGCTGAACGACCACCACGGATGTTTTTGAAGCTGCCAGAAAATATCTAGCCCAATCATTTGCATTCGATTAAGCTTAATTTTAGTTTTATCGGCGACGAAGAAGAAAAAACGGCGTCGTGCCCGCGCCCTCTACTGGAGTAATGTGGAACTATATATGGAAGAGCGATTCTCTAGTTTCATCATGGTTTCATAAAGCAGATGGAAAACGTGTGCTTTCCAACATCACATCTCACAATGTGTTGAATAGCTTTGCCGCATTGCGCGATTAAGAAGATAATCGTAGTTGCATTCTATTTTAAGATGATCTTGTTATCTGATAGCGACCTTGGCTGTACTATAGATGGCGCTGCGATAGAACTTTCCCGCAAACCACCGCCGTGATAAGTCTCTTTCTCTTCTCTCTCTCTCTCTCAACAACAGGGGTGTTCTAGTTCAGTCTCTGGGTGGTTTGGTAGTTGCATGTACTCATTGTGAATGAATGACGTTGTGCACCTGCGCAATCGAATGCGGGTTTCGCTTCTTTTCTCCAAGTGATTATTGGCGGAATAAATGTAAGAAAAGCGCGGTGCGTGACGGCCGGAATTCGATATTCTCTCTTTTTCATTCTTTTCTCTCTCTCTTTCGTTTTTTTTGTCCCTCTCTCTCTCTCTATATTTTTTTGAAGGGGCAATTCTGAAAGCGTCTGTCGTCGTTTTTGAGCGGTTTTCAACGCGTGTACATAACGGTTGAAAGATGGTGACACTGGCAGCTTCAAAAAGATGTTGGCATCGCTTCGACGATGTCGGAATTTTAACATTGCAGCCATCATTTTTTTGTGTGTGTGTTCCAGCTCGTTTTCATTTTAATTTATTTTATTTCTCTCGTTTTCGTCATCGGTTAATTTTCGGTTTCGATAGCGACGTGAATGTAATCTGTTCGCCTCGAATCCGGTCAGCGAAATGCCATTAGGGCCGGGGATTAAGGGCCCCGGCCATTATTTGGGGCCCCTCGACGATCGCGTTAACTTAACGATGTTGTTTATGACCGAGCGCTAATGGCGACTGGAAACGCCCTCAACAACTTTACCCTCACCACCCTATTTCTTTTGTCTTTTTTTTCTACTTATTCTTCTTCTTCTTCTTCTCCTCCTACTTCTTCCTTGGTCTACTTCACCTCCCACTTTTTCCTTATTATATCTGGTCTTAACGCGTATATTTCTGTAGAGGGAGGTGTGGGCGGTGGGTGTGTACGTATATATTTATTTATTTCCAACACCGGAAGTAATGCGGGATTGGAGGAATGCAGGTGCTTCGCACCACCACCCAGTTATCAACTCGGATTTGCTGGAAGACTGAAACTTGTGGCAAAGCCCCTTTTATTCCTCGTATTCGTACAGACGTCTGTCTGTGCATGGCGTGTTTCTTTTGTGGAAATAAGAGAGAAAGATGGGGAAAAAGGGGAAAAAAAAGGAGGAGGAAGGGAAAAAACGCACGCTTGTCATTTACACGTGGCACCTACATTTTCATCACTCGGAGTAGCCGAGCTTCACTAATGTCCCCTGCAAATCTGGCGCTCTTCTCACTTCCCTACACTTGCTACACATAGTACAGTACTTCCACTATACACTGTACATATAGTACACCTTCCCTGCAACAATCCATGTTCTGCCACATAACAACACAATTTGCATGTGAAATTTCCAATTATATCTTATTATTAGCTTTCAAGAATTTACTATACATATATGTTTAATGGCATTCAAAATGTGAGGGGAATCATTCAATCTGTTTTTTTACTACAATATGATGACGTCACATAACACTTCAGGTACAAGTTCGGGGTACATGTCTACTGATATACTGGAAATCCTGGATTTGTACTCCGCTACTGGAATTTTTTTGTTGTCCTCGACATCTTGGAAATATACTGGAATTTTTCTTTAAATCCTGGATCGAATATTTATAATTTTTTGACACTTTACATAAAGTTGTTCGTTTATTGGTTTCTGTCTTCCTCTTTAATTTGCCTGGAAAAAGTTATAAAAAAAATACCCTTGAAAATCATAGATAAACTCCTGGAATTTTGAAATAAAAAGTTTGTTTAGACACTGTATACTATGAATAGCATTTATGATCTGTAATATGAAAGTTATTATGTAAACCAACAAAATTATTGAACAGTTTGGTGTTTTTCAAGCAAATTCTTGATTTTTGTGTATAATATCTAATTTAAAGTAATTTACATTGCATTTTGAATAACGGCCCTGTGAAAATGGAAATTATTATCGAAATGTTATTGCACAATGAAAGGAAGTTCATGTTTAGTGGGGCAACTTGACTATTACAATAGCCAAGTAACTTGCGATTCTCGGTTGGCAAAGTAGAGGTCCTAAACTGCGTTTCAATAGAAGCAACGAGGATGTCGACCGCATTACAGACCGGGGTTTTCATGAGATACATGCGCGGCGGCGTCACTTTGTGGCGTAGCCAATCGCCAAACAGTGACGTCACTGGGACATGAACTCTTTCCTTACGGCACATTGATACACACTCAACGGGGTT
>JAQIWR010000717.1:0-17777 GCA_034695945.1 Glomeris hexasticha
AAAACGTTCTCAAATCCTGCAGCATATTTTTGCAGTTCGAAAATCCTGCAGGATCCTGCATAAATTTTTGTACTGGGTAACCTATCCTAATATAAAAAACCTAACCTAACCTGGCTGTTTTTTGGCAGTAGGAACGGACAGCAAAACGGCGCATCGGTAATAGCGGCGCAGTGTGACGTGACACATAATATTATGGGAACATATGAACATATGAACGCACAAAATGTAAAAAAGACTAGGTTTGGCGGCCTTCGGCCGCCAATCAAACCTAACCTGGCCTAATATAATCTCCCTCGACTTAAATTGCAATAACCGGAATTAATATTTTGCGGAAAATATTAAATGTATGCTTGGACACACGCCCACAAATACTACGTTCACATCCAGGAACCTAACCTAGCCATCACGTCACACTGCGCCGCTATTACCGATGCAGAAGCTATGCCCCTAACCGAATATAAATAACCCGAGAAATAACCTAACCTAGCCAAATCTAAACTAATCTAAAAAAACCTAACCAAACAAAAGAAAACCTACAATTAACGAGAAATTCCTCGGCTACCGGTGGGATATCCTGCCGGCGGATTGTCGGCAGGGTGAAGCGTCGCATGGCGGGATAGCTACCGGTGAAATCGGACGCTGGTGAAGTGGCGCCGTCTGGAAGTCGCAAAGGGAAACGGCGCCGCCTAAAAGTCCTGCTCCGATACTCGGTGTTTCAGCATCCTTGGTTTCAGGTTTCTGCGACAGATGGCGGTAGTAGCGTGCGAAATTCGAATGTCATGTTCAGTGGCGCCACCTACACGTGTATATTAGTATTGCGCAGGCACTTTTTTGCGTTTCCGGCCATGTACCTTTTTCGTTGACAAGACATTTGTGGCTTGGAATTCTTGTCTTTTATTTCGTTCATATTTTATTGAAGGCGTATTTTATACTACTAGGATGTCGCAGCTAAAGATGTAAACGAATTTAACGACAAATTTTCGAACCTCACGGGTGTCTAGAATTTCAGGAATTTCTTATTCGATGCGTCGATCATTAGCTCAAAATTCAAAAGTTCTTGTTGTCAAGGTACGATTAACTTATCTGTACTCGGAATTTCTCCCATTGAATATGACGTTTTATACAATGATTTCGTTGTTATTATAGCTATGATGTAGCTGACCAGTTCATTTTCTTGTATATTTTAGGCCTGGAAACTGATCGAAGTTGCTAAAAAATGAACATGGAAAATTCGGGATCAAATGCAGATGCCAGTGAAGTTTTAGCGGCAGCTCTTGAGCAGATGGATGGTATAATTGCAGGTACTTAATAGGAAATTTCAATACGTTAGTGTGAAATGTAAATAAATGAACAATTTCACTTTCCATATATGTACATCTGATTTAAATTTATATTTGATGTGGGAAAATCCACAAACCCCTCAGAGATTTTGTGTACTATATGTTATGCAGAAACCTGCAAAGTAATATATCTTTATTTGAAGGAAATAATTTGCCTGAATCCTTTATTTGCAGGATTTGACACTTGCGCAGCAACAAAGAAACCAAATCATTGCGACATTCCTCGGTCTACATATGACATTACAACAGTGAAACGTTTGGCTGAAGAACTGAAATCTGCACTGAGATCATTCCCAGATGGTAATGACAACAATCCACAGTGTCCTGTTAACATTCCGGCTGAAACACGTACATTCCTCCTGCAATGGCTTCTTGAAGGATCGGAGAATGGTGCATATGTAAGTTCCCATGTTACACTACTATGCACTTAATATACTGAAGTACTGGTGATGACATATAACATATTACTGCGAAGATTAGGCGAATATGTATGTATTATAAAAAAGGTAACTCGCAAACGCAATGTAGCAACGAGAATTATGTGTTGTTGGACCTCGTGGCAACAAACTCGTTGGTTAATCCCTATAAAACACACGTCTGGCAATGTTCATAAAGTACTTTTATTCATTGCAGGGATGTATAACCATAAATAGATTATTCTTTTACCAAAGCATTGTTTCCAAAGCTACCTTTGAAGGGAGGGAAAAAACAGTCGAGGATGATACTATCTTTCCAGAAGCTTTTTGAACCATTGAAACATTTTAATCCACTAACCTGGAACAATTCCAAGCTGCAAGTTGCCATCTACATAGTACAGCTCTTACAGGAAACACTCGACTTTTTCCCAAACACAGCTGTTGCGAGCCAAGAGTACAGAAAAGCGGCAAAGCTTACGATTCGCCGCTGCCAAGCCTCGCGACAAATAGCCGAGCGAGATCTCATTTTGGGTCAACAGCCAGTTGGACCGAAGAGTTGTCGGTGCTATTTCCGTTTAGCTGGTAACCAAAGAGACTTCGGTATGTTACATTCATAGGGGCGACCACCAGACGCGCAAAAGCCGGCACCGAGAAGTACATATATACTGTCGGTTCGTGGCTCAAAGCATCTCGGTGGTTCCCACATGATGACTATCACGTGACCATGGATGTGGAAGCGTTGTTAGAAGAACTACGCATCTATTCATCGGACGAATCGACGCCGCGACAGAGAAGTGCAGCCGGTGATTCAGAATGCGTATTCATGGTAACCGTGGTTCCTTCTCCGCCAGTTTCGAGGAAGATGTCGCAGTCTTCTATTCCGATAACAGTGCCGTACGTGTGTCACATGAACACGGCCTTTGTGGCCGAACCGGTGGCTTACAGACCCCCGCAATGCTTCACGAGAAGAAGCCCAAGTCCTAACAGATGCAAAGCTATCGCAGCGGTAAGGCAAAGAATGATGCAAAGAATTCACACGTGTGTAAAAAGAGTTCACTGTCAGTGATAATTTCTTTGACGGATTTACTTCATAGAAAACATTACTTATTTCAATTCGATGATTGCAGGAATATATATTTGTTTTTGTATAACAGTGGTAACAGTTGAAAAATAATGGATTGTCAAACCATTGGTCATTCTATCGTACTATTGCAGATCATTGCAGCTAGAGGATTATTCCAAAATTAATTATCAGCTGATTACTAGGGTTGTCATACGTTGGCGTGTTATACAACACAATTTTGCGGATGATGTTTGCCTGGTTAAACTCTTCATACTTTGCCCGATTATGAAGAGTTTTATTAGTAAATCTAGGTGAAGAAATGAAAACCGGCAAGTAAGGAAAGTATTATGAACACTATGTAACACGTGCTATGATCATTACGTGGGTTGTGACATGACACAGTGATGTACAGAAGTGATATGTTCATTATTTATCATGTGGTTGGTGCCATTTTTACAATGGGTAAACCATGTCAATCATTTTTCTACTGTGTCTAGAAACGAAAAGTAAACAGAAGGTTGAAGATAGTTCATTGTATAGACAATGCATATCACTATATGTTACTAACCAGTTGATTGACCTTGTTGCAATCATTATTTGCTTGCAATTAGTGGCATTTATAATAATTTTTCCAGCATTGTACACGATTACGTGCACAATTACACTGTCAGGTTTACAATGTCTTTATGTGTTATAATATGGAGATTAGGGTGGGGTGCAGTGTATACAGTACTTGATGTTTGCATGTGGCTTTATGCCAAGTGACATTTATTTTTTGCACTGATGATCCAGGGAAGTTTTGTTTCACCCACGCAGACAGGCCAATGATCTTACTATTAAGAAGATTGTCTCTGGGAGGGTTCCTATTTTGCAAAGTGATTTTGAACCTATTATTTTCACCCTTGGCAACTCATCGTCTTATGCAGTACAAGGGGCAGTTTATGCTTCGTTTGAAAGAAATGTGCTGCATTTTCTCCCAGACTAGTATTATAAACTGTTGTAATATTTTTTTACTGGTTGAATTGATGACTTCAATATGTGCTCTGAGATTATGAGTTTGTTTATAAAAAAAAAATGTCAGAAAAAATGAAGATTGTTATATTTTAACAATCTCGGCTTAATTAAAAGGGGTGTTTAGCGTGAAATCGGCCAACTTCCTCCTTGGTTAAAAAAGCCTCTTTGAGTCTTAATGCTTTAATTGGTAAGGAAAAACTTGAAATGAATGCTGTTGGCTACGGAAAAAATGCTCCTCTCAACTCTGGCAAGCGTCATCAAGAGTGCGTCTATTTTTATCAGCCAAACTTCTCTCCCCTGTCTCACTTGTGATGCTGATGCTCACAGCAGCCTTAATAACCATCCAACGAGCAGCGAGCGAAGCAAGACGCATGCGCGGTGCAAGTACACTGTGCCAAAGTAAGAAGCCAAACGTCTAGAAGAAACTGATTCTCCAGAACACCCAAGATGGCCGATTGAAGCGCAATGCGGAGACACTACGACTTCGGCATAGGCCGCAACAATCCTCCTCGTCACCCGGCTCTGGAACTCGTTAGGGTCCAGAGGATGGCCTCTGACCAAAGAGTTTGGCCACACTGGCATCCAACTGACTCCCCTGTAACCGGTGATGGCCATGGTAATCATGGCATTCACTCCAGGCACATGGAACAGTTGGAAGTTGCACCAACAAGTTGCTCGGTGAGCCGGAGGGATGCGGAGGATGAGGAATGCGAGAGTGAGGAAGATGATGAGGAAGATGAAGATGAGGAGGATGATGAGGAGGAGGAGGAGGACGAGGAAGATGGTGGTGCTATAGCCACGCCCACCAATGAATTTGAATGGGTGCCATCTTCTAGCGATGGCGCAGCGAACAAGAAAGATGTGGCAACAATCACCACACCGGATCTGTGCACACTTAGGTGTAACAAGCAACAGAAGCAGCATCAGCAGCAGCAGCAACAACAACAACAACAACAACAGAGAAGAGAGGACTATCTGGTGATTGGTGGAGAGGACTCGGATCAAAAGACAACTCCCATCCAAAGCCAGGTATCTGGAAGCCGGGAACCGAAAACGGCTTCCGGGGTTCCAAGGTACTCGGGATTCTGGAGCACAACGCAGACCCCGGATTACCTTAAACCTCCACAGTCGTGTGATGGCTACCCATGTGGACATAACCAAGGGTCGGTTGGATGGCCGTTGACAACGGCTTCATTGGACAGAAGACCACCGAGGTATTAGTTGCAACGAAGCGTGAAAATGACTGCTGAGGAAGACACACAAGTTCCTGATTTTATTCCTCACCAGGTGGCAGCAGTTGGGAAATTCAAAC
This sequence comes from Glomeris hexasticha, assembly GCA_034695945.1. Lineage (NCBI taxonomy): Eukaryota > Metazoa > Arthropoda > Diplopoda > Glomerida > Glomeridae > Glomeris > Glomeris hexasticha. The sequence continues at coordinate 5,146 of JAQIWR010000717.1, forward strand.
GATGATAACTGTACTTGGTGTCGAAATGGAAACTACAAACTAAATTATGTCATTTAATTTAAATTAGAAATTGGATCAATGCTGCTATCTTTTGAGGAATATTATCATTCTAGGAACATGCTACTGTATCTGGTTTTGTCCAGTTTTGCAGCGCCTCCTGGCGTGCGAGTTGCAATATCCCATGTACAGGTTTATACAGTTAGGTAACAGTATACATGTTATTAGCTGAATGCGCCAAGTTTTGTTTATGCAATTCAGTGAGTATGTAGTGGTGACAACTCGATAACCAGGTGGCGTTGCAAAAACAGAAGCTGTTTATACAGATATATCTAAATGGATTTATACGTGATACTCACTGGTCAATATTTTACTGGCCTGCCTTAAAAAGGAGCAACTCTGGCGTGCGGCACAACGCGCAAGCTCGGTCGTGTTGTTCCTCGCCGGTCACCGCTGCCGCGATGGCCATACCGAGGGCCCATCTACTAGCCTCTCACTCGTGTTCCGATGGTAGTGAAGGAACCGAACACAGGAAATCTCAAACGATTCCTCGTCAAGTGATGTCACCATCTTCATCGCCTTCACCGACATGTTGGGTTGGGGTTTGCGGAGACCAGGAGTGTCAGAGGCAGCGAAGGAGACGCAGGAGTAGCGGTCACTATAGTAGCCGTAGCAAGGTGCTGCAACAGCAACAGCAACCTCTATGCCGGGGAGTTGTATGTGGTTGCTTGCATCATTGCTACAGTAGTGATCACTTTCTCATGGAATATATTCAGTGGAAGAACTGCGCGCAGGTAGTAATTGCGCGAAAGCGTTTTGCGGCCAACTTTGCGTATCATTCCTTAGATTGAAAGTTACCTAACCTTGTACAATGACATAGGAAACCTGGAGAAGTCGAAGTTTAAGAATACTGGAGTTAATTTATTTCACTAGAAGTTTGAATGTACTTTGCGTAAAATTTTGTATTAAGTTTACGTACGATTTGTAGTGTTGGCAATGAAGAGATAACTTACCAGTTGTATTTTTTCAGGCTAACGGACTTCCTAAAGACTATAATGATCTTCATGAGAAGATGCGAAGATTGGAAGGAGACAAGGATAATTTGGCACTTCAGGTTTGTATTGGTCGAAAATGCGAAAAAATACCTCATCAAAGTGTTCCGATTCAGTATATTATCCTGAAAGCTGTGGTTTATTGCTGTAAATTGCTGCAGTGCACAGATTCATATAGTTGACACCCCTGCCAAAGATGAATGTATAGTTTATGTATTTTAGAAGCGAAACACTAATATATGTGGGCACTGCGGATGTGACTTCATCGACATCTGGCAATGGCGAGAGTAAAACATCTGATAGTGTAATGGGTTTGAACGGGTATGGTTCCGCACACATGGTGGGAGTATTTGTCTTCATATTCGCATTTAAACACACGTCTGCAATCATTTTTAGGCATGAAGTTTGAACATCCAATGTTAGTTTGGTTTCGTGAAACTAGAAATACATTGGTATTCCCATGTGTTTTGCAATTTTCAAAGAGATTTTAAATTGTAACAATGAAATATAAGTTACGAAAAGTGTGAAACTGTAATAAACTAATGTGTATTTGAAAATTATTTGCAGGTGAATGTCTTAACAGATCAAATTGATGCACAGACATATAAGATTCGGGATCTGGAAGGAATGCTGCATGAGAAGAAAGATCATCTGGAAAACGTGGAGCATATGTTACAGCATGTGAGACTAACTAGATTTCCTGACAACATTCTAAATTTATAAGTGATTCCTTTGAATTATTTGTATGTTTCAACTTCCAGGAACTGATGACGCGGTCCAATTTGGAGACGCAGAAGTTGGATTTGATGACCGAGATCTCGAGACTGAAACTTAGATTGTCTAACCTTGAGAGGGGGAAGTTGGAATTGGAAAGCCGAGCCCGGCAAATTGAGGTGAATTGTGTTTTATTATTCGCAAAGAACATTCGCCGAAATTATATTTGCAATGGAACTGTTTTTTTATTTATGGCATATTCACAGATGGAGTTGTCGTCTCAACTTTCCGACCGGGAGCAGGAACTCGCTACTTTACGAGGAAAATCTGCGTCCGGAAATCGTGAAAATCAAGGTTCCGATGCTGGTATTAGAATTTTTCCCGGGAACTCGGGCTTATTGTGCAGTACATTTATTTTGGCCATTCTCTTTTGGAACTCAAATCTTTGGTTTTCTCATCTTTGAAGGCCTTTCAGTATCTTCTTCGTCTACTGCGCTTCACAAGCCTTATCGCCAGAGTAAGCTTTTTCATCAGAGGAATTATTTTACTCTATTATGATGAACATTTAAAATGTTCCTCGCATTACAAAATGCAATGTTGACAATATTTATTGAGTATAAAAATTTGGCATAACAAGTTTCTACGCAGTGCGAGGTAAATAAAGACTTAATAAATAACGGTCAAATTTACGTAATTAAACTTCATTATTCATATCTCACCTGATTATTATTTTTTGGTTTCATTTTGACTATAATTGAATTTCGTTTACTTTGTACTATTTCTGTAGAATTTGGTTTTATTCTGCTATTCTTTTGCTGCTGCTTTTTACGCTTGTATAACATCGGTGTCAGTATTTTTAATGTGCATATATTAATGATATTTTGAATGGAATTGCTGATTTTTTTTGTAGAAGTTCTATTATGCCACAAATAATAATATATTTTCTGTTTAATTGAATTAATTCTATCCATCCCTTTCATTGCAACTGATACTAATTTACGTCTCGTACTTAGACACTGTTGAGATGGAACGTCTACACAAGACACTCGAGTCTGTGATGGCAGCTAATGAAGAAAAGGTAATACGAAGAACAGTCAACTGAGTAACCCATATATTGGAAATGAGCAAGATTTGGTTGTGTATCGTGTTTAGGATCGCAAGATTGACGAGCTGAGAAATGCGGTCGCAAGATACAAACGGCTTCAGGAACTTGTTGCGAATGCAGGTCCCAACAAATGTAATTACCCTAATTGATCTACTACGGTGTGACGTTCTGCGTTTATTATGCTTTAATTATTGTTTCATTTAATTAAATGCAGATCATTGTTCTTTCGACGAAGACTCGCACGACCCTTCGGTCGGTTTCATGCCGTGTCTGATTGACAGGAACACAGTACTGGATTCTGTTTCCGTTGTTGTAATTTTACGTGGAATTGATATTATATAACGTTTTTGTATTTATTGATTAGACTGAATTCAAAGCAGCTGTGTCATCCCGTGTTCCATTGTCACCCGTTTCTACATCATCACCATTGCAGCATATTCCGAAAACCAATTTATCCCTATCGCTGAATGCTCCCAATCAGGTGAATTGCAAGAGTGATACATAAGTAGTGTAATTATGAACTAATAAAGGATATTTGTTTAGGATAACTCCTTGACCGGACCGATTTCCAGCCGCAGATCGAGTACCGAAGAAAGCGCGCTTCAATTGCCGCCAAAAGTAAAGACGCGTGCCGTGTTAGGTTAAAGTAATCTTGTGTCCAATGGATATGCAACGGTTTTGCAATGAATTTCAGACTCCTCCGTTGAAGATGAGGCACGGCGTGGGAAACGTTGACCTGAGCGGCTACAGTACTTTGCCGCGTAATCTCGGGCATCACGCGAGCCCGACGGCGGCCATCTTGGCAGCTTCGCCGACCAACTCGTACCGCAGCTTGCACAATTCGGACCTGGACAATTTCCGGGTCCGGCAAAAGTCTTCAGGGCTTTCGTTTGGTAAAGGGTTTTTCCGTTTAAAAACGGGCAAGCGAAGCCGCAGTGCTCCCAGCTTAGGTGATGGGCCTTTTCCTTTTCCTTTCCTTGTCCGTTGTCGTAGATTCTCAAGTGTTACTAATAGTTTCTTGTGGTGCTCAAGTGCTGCGCGATACACTATTGGTTTACTTGGCACTGTTAGTTTTCTTGACTTGATTCAATTTGCGGAAAATCCAGCAATACATGCGCGTTAAACTTTGTTTATGTAATTTTGCTGGATTTCAACATAATTGAATTGAGCACCAACTAGGTTGTATACTTGTCATTTTCAGTGTCATTCATGGGTCAGTTCATTTTGCATGCTTTCTTTGCCATTTACAGTTTCTAGTTGTGTCCTTGTATCTACATTCATTTGTGTTGTATTTGACAAATTCCGAATGGGAAAGTTATCTACAGTGGTTAACATTGCTCTTGAAAGATTCATTCATTTATACAGACTTAATTACAGCTGTGTGTCTTATATACGTAATGTAACATTAATAGTCACCCCGGAAACTGAAGGAACTCCCGGTTCCACTTCACCGCAACCTTCTCCAATGCTGAATGACAGTAAGAGAAAGAACAAAGGCTTGATGAAGATCTTCGGAAGGAAGTATGTGGTATTTTCACGATGTATTTGTGTGAATTTATATATATATAGGGATTTTGTTTTTTAATGCAGGTTAAAACGAAGCAGCTCGCAGCATTTGGAGCGGGAAAATGTTGCCGAAGGGGAATTTAAAAGGGGTGGCATCAGGTCGACTGCTGGTGCTCGGCTAGCATGGTCCAAAGATCTAAAGATTGATAGACAGTTAGTGTTATTTAGTTTTGAGAAGGTTTTTTTAATGAATGAATGAATGTAAAGAAGGGAAATTTGTTTACGCAGTGGTTTAGATGTGCCTTTTTCTCGGTGGGACAACGAAAGGGTAGCCGCGTGGTTGCACGACATGGGTCTTACCATGTATCTTGGGGAGTGCAAACGATGGGTGAAAAGTGGTGACCATCTTTTGCGAGCTACTCTGCAAGATCTAGAAAAGGCAGGGTGAAGTTTTATGTGAATAACCTGCGTAATGAGACCCGTTGCGCTGATTGGAAATATATTCAGGAACTTGGGATCAAGAATGCTCTTCATCGAAAGAAATTACAGCTGGCTCTGCAAGCTGTTGGTTCTGAGTCGGAAGATATTTTGGGTAAATTGGACCATAATTGGGTGACTCGGTGGCTGGATGACGTAGGGCTACCGCAATACAAGGAAGCCTTCAGCGAGTCCAGAGTTGATGGTCGAGTTTTGAATCGCATGACCGTGGTGAGTAAAAACATGGCAGCGATATTGCCCAATTAACATTAACAGATTAATCCATTGTTTAACATTACCTATATGTATTGCATTCGAGGATACGGTTCGCATGATCGGGTATACTGAAACAACCATTAAGCGTATGACATTGATTTACCGTTACTTAGTGATTTTTTGGTTCGCGGTGTAGGAGGACCTGATCAGTCTGAAAGTCACTAATCTTTTACATCACCTGAGCATCAAGAGAGGAATTCAGATATTACGCCAGTATAATTTCGATCCTAGTTGTCTGAAGAGACGGCCATCTCCGGATGAAGTACGCCACGACTTATTACATTGTTCAACGTGTTATATTACAGGTGCTTATTGGATTGTTTCTATTTAGCATATACATCCACCTTGTCCAGCAGAAGTTGCTTTGTGGACCAACCATCGTGTGATGGAATGGCTTCGATCGGTTGATCTATCGGAGTACGCACCGAACTTACGGGGCAGCGGTGTTCATGGCGGGTTAATGGTACGGTTTGGTTGTCATCGCAACGTTCAATTTATTCAATAATTGTACTACCAGTTTGGTTCGATATTTCCTAACGTATTGTTCTTGTTTTTAAGGTTCACGAGCCAAAATTTCAAGCGGAGTTACTGGCCACATTGCTGTCAATCCCACCGAGCAAAACTTTATTGCGGCGACATCTTAATACGCACTTTAAGCAGTTGATAGGAGCAGACACTGTACAGCAGAAGAGGGAGTACGAAGCGATGGCTAATTATTCCCCGCTTACACCGAATACGAGAGTGAAGGTTCGAGTATAGGCCCTATCGTGTGTTCACGTTGCGGTATAACGTGGATTCATATTGGTTGATTGTAATATAGGCTGGTCGTAGAGGTCAGTTTGCTCTGATCCGTAAAAAGACCAAGAACGAAATGGACTTTGAGGATTATGTTTGTCCAATGGCAGTACCGAGTCCGCGGTTGTCCGCGAGAAAAAATGAACAGAAGTGTTTCGAGCAGTCGGTGGATTACCAGGTACGTACTGGTGTAAATTTCAACGTTGAGTAAATTATATAAAAGTTATTATTATCCTTTCATATGCTGACTTTGACTTATTTGTGGTTTTTATCGCATTCAGTGAATTTTGGTTGTCACATGAACAATGTTATTTTGCAGGATGATCACGAAACGACGCAGAAAATAGGTGATGTCTCGCAAGAAATAACTTCCCTTACTGTACGTGCTCTTCACTACCAGCTTTAAGAGATTAATATTGAATGGATGCATAAATTATTCATTTATTTACGGAGCAGACGAAATTGGACGACGAGCGCTTCCTTGCCGATATGTCTACGACGAATGTCTGAGAAACAGGACCGAATCAAAACTGTGAACTAATTTTTGTTACACATTTTAAAACATTTGATTTTTTTTTAGATTTCCTAAAGAAAGCATCATGGTGGACGGTTGCATTTTTTTGTTGCATATTTCATAATTATGGTAATTCAGCTGGACTCGATTTGTCCTTGGTTTTGTCAAATGCATATCGATCATTGTTTTTAATCGATGGTTTGTTTCTGTCCTATTTTTTTTTTTGCTTCTATTGATTGATTTTATTGGGCCTGTCAATTCTGAATTTGATTTTAAAAGAATGCAAATTTGCATCTCTAGTCCATTTTCAGCTACACCGAGGCAAACATAATTAGGAAGAGATTCTGCATGTTAGAAGAGTGAATTAACCTAGGATTTACTGCTCTGTGCACATTATTCTCATTATTAATTAACAGTTTCTGAGTTTGAAAGTTAAATTCCTGTTAAATCTGTTTTTAGCTGAAGGATACAGTATATTATCATATACATATATATCGTGCCATATAAAAATGTTACACTGTAATAGGAAATTATAAATGTTGACTTAATACTTATAATAAAAATGTCATTACAAAGCTCTGATTTCATTAATTTTTACAATAAATTTGTGGAATATCAATACGAGAGCAAATCAACCGAATTATATACATATATACAGTAAATCCTGGGTGGTAACATCGCTTGAAACTAGCAGAATAATCCTCTGGGATTTATGATTATTATAATTATTATAAAAATACTATATCGTAAAGTGTATTAATCAGTTGCGTACATGTTAGATATGGATATCGTGCAAACTGTATCCTACTTCATGTTTCAAAAATGCAATCTTGTGCGTGTGAAAATTATTTGTTACACATGCCATTTGATGACATCTCAATATGTAGCAGTCTAGGTATATGTTTTTAGTATTTTTATTATTATATTCTCAGAAATAAAATGAATGTTGATGTAAATTTGTGGTAGATAACATGCACGGTGTTTCGGTATAAATATTAGACATTGTTTTGGGAAACTGCAGTAAAATGGGGTTTTACTTTTATTACTGTTGACAAATTAGTAATTTTCCTATTGTACCTACTAATCATGTTTATTTTTGCTGTAGTTAATAATGGGCCTAAAAATATACTGTATCCTTTCTTTGATTAATATAAATATGTAGATTTAAAGTTGTAAACTACATTACGAGCAAGAACGTAAGACGTATCTTGAAACTCGTATTCCCACGTGGTCCAAGCACATTTTTTTACACAATTTTTATCCTAAGTGTCTGTTAAGATAGCTATTACACTTATCAACTTATCGTTGTGAAGTGCAGCTGTCGGCAAGTACGATACGCGTGTCATTTCTATCTTGCGTGAATGGAATCTACATTTTGGAAAGGTTTGTATTATACAATAAATCTTTCATTAGTATATTCATAACCATTAAAACGTAAACTAATAACTATTTTGTACATTTTTCAGAAGGTGAATCCCTTGACTTTGGGTTGGTGCAAGATGTACCGAAGGATGTAAAAACTAAGGGTGAGTTTCAATACACTTGTATAGCATTAGTGTTTGGGAGCTTGTGGAACAGTTTTACATATTGTACCCTACAAAGTAATTTATTTAAATACATTGTAACACAATAATTTACAATTCGAAAAATCGAAATGTCATCGGTGATTGCGGCGTCACGATGAACATGTAATTCACGCGAAGATCTCCTACAAACTCAACTCGGAAGTTGCGCAGCACCTGAAATGAACATTTATTCCAGAAAATCAACTTACTTTCAAGGAAACTAAATGATGTCAAATGAATGCCCACCGATATTAATGTGAGGTATATTTCTTGCTCGGCAAATCTCCTTCCCGGACACAAACGCATTCCGAACCCGAATGGCAAGACAACATAAGGGTCGATTTTCTCTCCTTTCCACTCGGAGTCGAGCCATCTTTCTGGAAGGAATTCGTCTGGCCGAGAAACATATTCTGGCAACCTTGACGTCACCATTGTCTGACAGCAGACAGTTGTCTGGAGAAAAAAAAATGCAACATCTGTTTTACATATGTATATGGAAGCATTACAGTGCAAGTACATTTGTCTAAGTATAACGTTACCCCTTTCGGGATGAGGTAGTTGTCCAAAATTATATCTTCAGTGGTAACTCGGACCACATTGGGAATGGTTGGAGTTAACCTGAAATAAGTGTAAGTACACAAAAGTTAGTTAGTTCATTGTACAAATTAGCATGCAAATTTAATTGTAAAACATTTAGAACTGTGGTTTTATGAAGATTTTTTGGGGTGGGAAATACATGGGAAATATGAAAACCGAGTGTTCAGTTTGACCTCTAGTAGAAATAACTAACAACTCCATAGTCTAGTACACAACAGTTGCACAACTCAAAATAACTTTTCTCCCCCATCAGCCATTTTCACTATTTTCGTTCTTGAAGGATCCCTTTCAATGCAAATGTGGACAGAATTTGTGCACAGTTTACTGTTAAATGATACGGAAAGATGACTGTGTTAACAGAATACTGAGATGCATTTAATTGCTATTAAACCTTAATTATAAATAACTTTTAAAAACCTACACAACAAAGTATTTACCTATAGGATTCTTTAACGCAGGCCTTCAAATAAGGCATTTGCAAGATTGCTTCCTTGGAGACTTCGGTGCTTTCGGCGAGAACCGTTCGGATTTCCTGCCGCACCGTTTCTTGACATGCTGGATTTGTTCCCAGGTGGTAGAGTGCAAATGCAATTGTATTTGCTGACTGCCATTACAAACCATTTGTTTCTTTTCACAATCATTTCCAATAATGCAACAAACATTACGCAGACAATCGCTGCAGATTCCCCATGCAACTTCGACAGCTGTTCCTAAGTATACAACTCTTAAGAATGCTCCATTCACTTTTTTTGTACGTAACTACCTCATTGATTTGTCAATATATCGATTACAAATATTGATTAATGTTAATTATGAAGATGAGCAGGTAACTACACTACAATGCGGCCGGTGCTGCAGGCTCCGCTAACATAATTAGCCGGGATGTTGTATAGAACCAATTAATATTTTGAAGGCAGTCAAACATTCAGTCATACAAGTTTTAAAAGTGTTTGCCCCTCATTGGACCATATTGAGCTATGCATGTCAATTGGTAATGACGAAGATGGCGTAGTTGCATGGACCAAGCTGCACGATAGCCGCAGTATATGTACTTGCAGTTCATACGGTATCGATTCCAGCTGTGATAAAATCCACGACTCCAGTTTGCACGTCAGTTGCTGTAAGTGATGTTGATGAAAGCAAATGTTGCAAAAGACTAGTGCTCGAGTGCTCCGCCACTTCACGCTCCTTCATCATTCGCACTTGCACATCAATGTACTTGGACACGGTACTGGGATACAAGTTTGAAATCATTGCAAGTCCATTTACTGTAGGCCTAATAATAACTGCCTGCCATATTCACAGTGGATATATTGGAATACCTATGAAGGGCAAGTTCAGCATCTTCCATCTGTCTATAAGCAGCAGTAGGAAATATCTTCCACAATGATGTGCCGTAGTAAAGTTCTTGGTACGCTTTAAAAAGGGCCAGACTGCTATCTATCATAAGCTTGGCATCAGATGTTGGGTCCACATCAACTTGCAGGCAACCGAGTCTAATGTCAAGGCAGAACATGATGGCAGCTGTAACGAAAACAAAACAGGATATTGGTTATATGTATATGTATAGTTGCATGTCCAAATTCTGCAAGTTGCATTTTAAACAGTACATGGTACGTATAGCAGTTTTGGAAGTTGTATGATGATATTTAGGCTGTGTAATTGAATATAGGAACTATAATATGTACAATGTTTGACCTTTCAGTACATTAGAAAGTGGTAACTTTACTCAGATGTGGATTTTCAAGGATATTGCAAAGGTCTTGTGTTGGCGACAAACTGATGTCGCGGATTAAGAAATGGGAAACACGTCCCTCTTGGAAGTAACCATGACAGCAACTTGATTACAGTATAGTGTGTTTTGAAACAGTGGGATGGTGGTATAGTGGTGCCAGAGCTGTGTTAGGACAGCAATTTTTGCACAAATATTTATTTATTCGTATTTGGAAATTCACGGTACGTACATTCAAGAGCTGATCTGTGCAGCAATGGCATCATGTCCTGAACCGTTCCATCACTTTGCATCATCCTTCTTAGAACATCGACAAAATCTGCACACAGTTGCACTTGAGCTGGCAAATAAGCTTGCACTATGGATGACTGCATGAGGAACGGTGTGAGACCTCTTCGCAATCGCTGCCATTCCTCGCCAGACCTGTATTTTAGCCCAACAGATGGGTTAGACTGCAGTTTCTCATAGAGGTTGGTGGATAAAGTGGAATGGAGAAGAGCGAGGTGTGCTGGGAATTCAATGATGAAGCTTTCAGAAAGTATATATAACTTACGCGTTGACCAGTCCTGGCGAGTCACCGTACAGTTCTGGATGCTTAAGCCTGAAGAATGCACTGGCTTCGTTGGGTGGTCTGAATGGACATTTGCCTTGATACTTGAGCAGTTCTTTGAAATGAACTGGATCAAAAAGATTGAGGAATGGATGTCGCCATTTGAATTCCTCCTTGCAGATGCGACCGTAGCGAGCATTCTTGTCACGGTTGGCATCGTGTAATGCCTCCAATCGATATCGTCCTGTAGGTACAAATACAGTACATATAGAATTTATCACAAGAGAAGAGAAAAATCAGCATCTTATCAATCACAAGGTGCATTAAACATATACTCAGATAATTCTGCTCTTTTAAATATTGACAGTGGGGTAATTCAGCTGACATATGGACAAATGTGTTCAAAACAGCAGGTTGACACATGTAGTGAATAATAAATAGCCCATTGCATGGAATGACTTGTTGTTTTATGCTTTGGGTTTTTTTAATTGTTGACAATGACGATACAAAATGAATATTAATATTGTGCATATGATTTCAAGAAAATATTATTTTTCATTACAATTCCTGCAGCAGTTTTTTTATTTTTTCTCTTTTAAATCTGTATGTTGGTTGCAGATTTAAAAACAGTCTTTTGTTAGAGAATGATTAGCATTATGTACATTGATTTTTATTGAATGTTCCCAAAAAAGTGTATGTATTTTTTTGAAAAGGGGGGATGTGTACACGTGTATATCGTTCAAAAATTACTGGATATATTATAATGTACATTAGTATATAGTGTCTGATATACATGTATACCTTCTCCGTTGAATAATGCTAATTAGAAATGGTAGCATTAATATCTCGATCATACTCAAGGCCGACGAAAAACTATTCAAATTGGGTATAAAACACTTCAAGGCTGAAAAATAAGGAAAATTATTAACAGCCTGTAATAAAATTTCCATAAAGGCTAATAATAACAGTGTTGTTTTTTTGTATGTACTGCTGAGTATCTAGGCAGTGTCAACATAAATAACCCATAATTTAAAATGGCGAATTTTACTTATATCTCTTGCTTATATACCAACAGCTTATATACTTTTGCATTCAATTCTTCGATATTAATACAGTACGTCCATATAAAAGGGTTATTTTAGCAAAATGAGAGCTTCTTTGTATGATATTTTTCTATTGAAGTAAACATAAGAACGCCCCCACATGGCAATCTGATGAAAAGAGCAAATGTACGTCATGCAGTGCTTGTAATTGTCATTCATAGGACCCCATTTAGTTGAAGGTTGTGAAAGGGGAAATAAAGCCATATCTCCTTACCATCACTAATGAATACCCAGAAGCTATATAGATACTAAAAAATACAGTATGAATACATTTTTCCCTACAAAACCAGAATTCAATGATGCATAAGTATTTTAAGAAACATTTGTGAATATTTGTTTTTTGCTACATAAAATAGTTGAAGAATAATTTTATGGTTATTTTTGTAAGGGACCATTTGTAAATTGATATAGTGACAATTCTTTACCCTTCCAAAGTAGTTTGGATGCTATAATTTGTGACTGTTGTTCTGATTTGTATAGATGGCGCTGCACAGAGATTTTTAATTTGGTCCAATTTTTAATAGGGGAGACCGGGGATGAATGCACCATTTTTTGCTTGACAATTTTTTAAGCAAAAACTAAAGCTTTTGAAGAAAATTACGCATATGGGCATTATCTGCTATAGATCGTAGTTTGTTTGTATATTTTT